>RAPC01000079.1:0-301777 GCA_009806235.1 Neurospora sp. CHS-2018c | reverse complement strand
GTCCATATTATACTTGATAAAGTATAAGGGTTAATAATATGGTAATATATACCATATATATAAGCCAGATATTTTTGGTTGATTTTATTCGATTAAATTCGAATTAAATATTCAATTTCTAAATTCTTCYATATATAACCCTAACCCARTATGGCYAGCAATRGTCAGAAGGAAGGGAAGAGCTTCTAGAATAATTCTAGAAGACTCAAAGGACTAGAATCCCTRCAAGGCTTCTAGAAGAATTTTGGAAGAAGTAGACGTTGRGTGGCRATTTTCGAAGTTCACCTTTGAAGGCGAATTCTTCGGTCCCCACTTATTGTACGTCAACAACCATAGTATATTCTGAAAGCTTGAGCTCTGACGAACACGACTGTCTATTTGGATTAGTCATACAACGCTCAGACAACCCGCAAAGGCTATATAAAGAGGGCGACCCTCAACGGAAGGAAAATTAGACTTTTCAATCTTCGATATCTTTACCAATATACATCCCTTCCGTACCTACTACGTACCATTCTACTCCACTTTGAGTGCTCTATTCAACCATATCGACCGTACCTTCGTACCGTATCCACTCGTCGATATTTAACCTCCAACAACTATCCACGAGTAATATAGTAGTATTTTGTGACCGAATTAGCGTTACTTCGTAAACGGGTACTTTAGGGATAGAAATATATAAAATATTATAAAAAATTAGAATTAAAGGGTAATTACAACTAATTATATTATTGGAATAATAGGTAGAATTATCTATTTTAATAGGTTCTTCGTCCTCGCTAATATATATAAATCCTTCTTCCTCTAAAGACGTAATTTTAGCGGATAATTCGGGGTTATTACTAATAATTTATTTAATTTCTCTTAAATATATATAATGGCCGGGGCTACTTTCCTAACGATATTAAAAATTAAAATGCGTACGGTAGGGTTTATTAAGAAAGCGACGGAAATTATTATTATTATTAGGCTTAGTAAAGTATTGAAAAAAGTCCTAATGGTTTTTATTATTACAATAGTTATTAAATTTATTATCCTTATATTTATTATAGGAGAAATTGTACGAACCCTAGCGAAAGTTATTATTGCGTTAGGGATTACGCTAATAGTTACGGCCGTAATTGCTAAATTTATTACGATCTCCAAAATTGCCGCGATTATTAAAATTGTTATAATCGTTAAAGTTAATATCCTCTTCGTTATTATCGTTGGGCGAGCTAATATTAAAAGTAACGTTATTTTTAGTTTCGTTATAATTCTTATAGAAGATTTTAGCCTTATTATTAGTATTATTAAATTATTTTCTTTTAAAATTAATAATAGAGGGGCGGACGTAGTTAAATTATAGTTCGGAGTGTAAGGAATTCTAAAGGCGTATTAATAATTAGAAATTAATAGAATTTCCTTAAATACAAATATACTCGAAGAATTCTATAGTAAATCCTTTAAGAATATTAAGGTACTTTTTATTTATTATTTTAGTAAATTGGTTCTTTATAAACTACTAATTAATTTCGTCCGGTTTAATACTAAATTCGGTATTAATAATACGAAATAATTCTTCTAAATTGCCGTATATACGATCTTTCTCTTCTCGGAATAAAATACTAATCTATTATTTAATTGCCTCGCTATATAATAAATTACTAAAATTAATAGTAATTATATTACAACAGTTAATACTAATTTTAATTTACTTACAGATATATTCTATTTATAATTTATAATTTTCGTAGTATTGCGTTCTACCTTTTATAAAGATAGTACTCTTATTAATATAGTCCGTAAGCGGGTTAGGTTAAAATATAAAAGTATTTATTAGTTTTTAAAATTTAATAATACTAGATATAATAATTATATTTCCCTTATAGTTAGGGCGGATTTATAATTATTTAATCCTCCTATTCAAATCGGCGATAATTTTATCCTTTTTATTATAATTAGCCTCCAATTTACGGAACGTTTCTAAAATAGTTAATAGGGTCGCGTCCGAAGTAAATGTAGTATTAATACCGTTCTTTATATTAGGGGTTATATTAGGAGGCGCCAATTTAGCGGCGGATTTTAATATATTAGTAGGCATTAAATTAATAGTATTACTAACTATTAGCGGAGTAAACTCTTCTATTAATATAAATTAGTAATTAAAAATATTATTTATATCGGTTAAGCCTATATCGGCGTTGAGTATACTAGGGGAGGAGATAATTTTATTAGAAGTAGCGTAAATTTAATAAAGGATTAATTTAATAACCGAAGGACTTTTAGAAGGCTAATTAATATTAGTATACCGGGCGTCCTAGATAGGTAAACGGCGAAATTAGGTATTAGTAAATTTATTAATAACTATAGAAGTAGAATTTAAACGAAAATCGGAAGAATTACTTTTAATTTTAACGTCTATAGGGTTAAATAAATTGTAAATTCCTATAATAAATTGTAAAAGTTACTAAGAGGGGATTTATTAGAAGGAAGGTTAGGATTATTAATAAGTTGGGAAAGTATTGGGTTGGTTTAAAATTAAGTTTAGTATTGAGGGTAGAATTTAGTAAAAAGTCTATCGAAGAAACTATTAAAGATAGATTATATATTAAAGAGGAATTATTAGGAAAGCGGAATATAATACGGTATTTCCGAACGAATTAGCGTACTAAGGGAATATTTAATAAATTTATTTTAAGGAAAGGTTTAAAAGAATTAACGTTTAGGTACGAAATTAAAGATAGTCTTTTATTAATAATTATTAGAATAATTATACGTATAGTTCGATTTTAATAATATAGGAAACTATTAAAAATATTATAACGGTCGGGTCGAAGGATAATATTAATTATTATAGGATTTCCGTTATAATTAGCGTAGGTATCGCCGGCTTTAACTAAATCGGGGCCGAATTAACTAGGATTACGGGTATTATTAGTATTAGAATTGAAAATTTTATTAAGGATAGGGTTAAATTAATATAACGGACCGATAAGGTTAGTAACGAAATCGAATAAGGTATAGAACTATTATTATTATAAAAATTAATTAGTATATTAATAATAAAATTACGAAACGACGGGCGAACTATTTTATTAAAGAGAATAGTATTTCTAATAATTTTAGTAGTTTTTTTCTACTTAGCAATAAATTACTTTTAAATAGCCTTAGTAATAGGTTTATTAACGCTGAGAGGGATTTAATTTTTAATAAAAACCTTATAAATTTATACGCTAAATAGAGCGAATTCTTTCTATTTGCGGTAAATAGCCTTAACGGCCTCGTTTATTAAATTTAATTCGAAAACCTATTTAATTTCAAATTCTTTTATCTTATCGATATCGTAGTCTTCGTTATAAAATTATTTACCGGATTAATCGGTAAGGTTAATTACTATAACCTCTATAATAATTTAATATATTAGACTTATAATTCTTTTATTATAGTATAATTCTAAGTATTCTCTTATAAAGAGTTTGAATTATTTGGCGAATATAGTTTATATTAGGTCTTAATTGTAAGAAACGGACTTAATTAACGATAATAAATCTATATCAATATCCGGATCGGAAGGGTTAAAGGGCATAGTAAAAGAGTTAATATAACGTTATTAAGCGAGGAGACTTTAACGTAATCTTACGAAACTCCCCTTTAAAGGAAGAAAAAAAAGGGAATAATAATATAAAATGAAAATTCGATTCTAAATTATAGGTATTATTTATTATGCGAAGAGATAATATATAAATAGTAATAGTAAAATTGATAATATTTATTAATATTGCCGGGAGCCTCTATTTAGAACTTTATACAATAATTATAAGTAATTGTATAAGATATGGTAGGTAGATAATTAATTACTAATTAGAATTAACGCCGAAGGCGATAGCGGGACGAACCCTCTTATACTGCTATGATATAAGGCTATCCTCAAGGGAGGACACCCTAATTATATTATAGTTAGTTTGGTGAGGTGGATCTATTATGATCCGTAACGAACTATAGCACTTACCTACCGCTATAACGAATAAATACGTCCCTTTTATTATATTTTACTTAATATTAGAATTATTACAATACTACTCCTTTCTTCTACTCTTTCTTCCCGTCCCTAGGCCGCCGTCCCGTCCCCATTTACCCTTATTTACTCTCCCGCCCCGCCCCCTTTCTTTTATTCTCTCCCTCTCTATCCTATCCTCCTATCCTTACTATAATTTATACCCGTATAAAGGCTTCTTTTACCATTTATTTAAATTTTCCCCGAGCGCCGGCCCTAAACTTCCCTCTTCTTCCTTAAAATTACTATATCCCTAAAATAGCCTCCTCCTCCTTTAACTACATACTTAGCCGTACCCTTAATCATAATATTCGTAACTTCGCTATTCGGATTAATTAAAGCGCCGATTTTTCTTATTTTATAAAATTTTCGCTTAAGCCTAAAATCGTACCTTCTACCCCTCGTACGCCCTAAGCCCCTAGTACTCCTATAATTTTTTTTTAAAATTTTATTATTATCGCTAATATTTTATTTCGTAATCCTATATTCTAATTTCTTAACGATCGGTAAAATTCTTTACCCTTATATTCTTATATCCTTCCTAATTAATTTTAATATCCAACGTCGTTTATACTCTTCCTTACTTTTATTATACTTTAAATTTTACCGATTACGTTATAAATATTCCGAATATCGCTAACTAAGGCCTCCCGGCCTTCTAAACGTTATTCGTAAAAAATATTTATATAATTAATATATAATATAAATATCTTTCCTAATATTATAATATCATTTCCTTTTAATATTATTTAATTATTACATTTTAGGCCGCTTAGTATTCGTTTACCGCTTTAAAATATATATTCGATATTTTTTATAATTATTATAATAAGCGTAACTTTATTTAGGCGGTAACGGTTATTATTTTAAATAGTCCGGCCGGAATATTCGTTATTAAATCCCTTAAGAATTTCTATTAAGCCTATACGTCTTTCCTTAATATTATATACGCCCGTTTAATTAATAACGATCTTCCGAATTAATTGGATACTTTTTCCTCCCTCCCTTATTTTCGTAACCTAACGGTCGACGATTATATAATTAAAGGCTATTACAAGAAGATTATAATCGATTATCCTACTACTATTTTTCTTTATATTATTTCCGCCAATTTAATTAGTAGTAATACTAGCCCTAATATTAATAGCGCTTTAAATTCGCCTATAGTAGTCGATAATCCCCGTTTTGCCGAAATAGGCCTTAATTAGAATAAGTAGCATTATTAAATTATTTACGACCTAACGTAAATAAAGGAAATATTCCGTACCCTCGTTAATTGTATTTAAACGAAAATTAAATAGTTCCTCCGCTATTCCGCTCTTATTGTTAAATATAAATTGGAATTAATATAATCGATTTCCCTATTACTCCTTCCGTCCTTATATTTCAATATTTTAGTATTATAAATAAATAAATAGTTTTATATATATTACGCGAATTCTTTACACTATTCCCCCTCTAATTCAATTACTAGGCGGTATTTATTTAATTTACTTAATTTAAATACTTATAAAAGGATTTTCTCTACTTTAATTCTATTATTTAAATAAGCTTAGAATTCTTCCTATATTTATAATTAATCGGTTGCTATTATTTAATATTCTTCTATTTGTAAATATTTAAAAACGAAGTATTTAAATATTTCTTCTCCGGTTCCGTACGAATAGAATAATATTATAATATCCGGCACTTTCTTTTGGAAGAAGAAAGACTAAAGCCCGATAATTCCTATTTAGGCTTAAGTAAGGAGGGAATTCTATATTTTCGTTAATAAGTATAATTTATCGTTATCCTTTAATAATTAATTTTTTTTTTCTTCTTCTTTTTTACCCTAACTATATATTATTTAATAATATCGTTACTAAACTTCGCGTTAAAGTTAATAATAGTAAATTTATACTACCGATTTAATTTAATTATTACCGCCGCTATTTAGTAATTATAGTACAATATTTTTTTTTTTTTCGTAGTATCTTCTAATTATTCCTCTTAGTCGATAGCAATTAATTTTAATATTTATAATAAGGGTAGGGGTTTTCCCGTTTCCAAAAGCAATCCTACTATTAATATAATAAATTTCTCTATTAGTACTTATTCCTTAGCCTACCTAATTTTAACGGTACTACTTTCGGGTCGGTCGGTAAGTAATCGACTTCTTATTTTTATCTAAATACGATTAATTACCTAAGCCGCAATCTTTTAAACGAATTCAATTTAGTCTATTCGGGTAAACTTCTCTTCGAAAGCCCTTACCCTTTTATTAAAATAGAAATCGAATAGTAAATAAAACGTTTTTATCTTTAAATTCTTTACCAATATAATTTTATACGCCCCAGCGATAATTCTCAAATATTTAATTTAATATTTAATTAGCCTAATTACTATCCTTCGCAATTTCCCGTAGATTTTAATCGGTTAATAAAAAGCTAAGGCTCTATATATAATAGCGCTTCAAATATACTTAGTATAAATTTCTTTCGCTCGCACGAAAAAGTAATCCCAAATTTTCGTTACTAACTATATTAAAGTATTCGTTTATATAGCCATTTTTTTCTTTATTACTTCCGCGTATACTCAATAATTAAACTTCTAATTTAATTAGACCCTTAAGAATTTTATTAATTCTATTAATTAAAATATTACTCCGTTAATTTAGAAAGTTTCTATTCGTAATTCCTTCGTCCGCGTAAAATATATTAATTCCGTTTTATTCGCTTTAAATTCTATTCCTCTCTTAATTATTTATTCGGAATAGATTTCCTATACTATTTAGAGAATCCTATAATTTTCTTCTATTATTTTAACTACCGCAATAATATTAATATTGTTAGTAAAACTAATTATAATTATATTCCTAATCGTAACCAACTTGCGGTATAATAGAGTAATAAAGAGAATAAAAAGGATTAATAAAAGGGGGGAGCCTTAAGGCATTCCTACTATAATATTATAAGGGTTAAAAGTTTCGTCGTTGAAGGAAAAAGAACCTTTTCTTCCGGTAACGAAATTATTAACTTACTTAAAAAACTATTATAGGAACTATATTTCTTATAAAGTATATAGAAGCTATTTATAATTAATTCTATCGAATATACTTTTTAAATCGAAGAATATAAAAGACGTTACAATTTTAAATTTCTAAGCTGAATAAACCGTATTGGTTACTACCCTAATTACAAATTTTATTAAATAGCCTACCCGATTACCTATTTAGCCTTCCGGGAGGAAGTTAAATTCTTTTACTACTTATATTAACTTTATAGTAATTAAGGCTTCGAAGATTTTTTTAACGTTATTTAGTAGTAAAATTGGCCTTTACGCGCCGATTAACTTCTATTATTTAGTACTTTTTCTTAGCTTTTTTAAAATAATTATTTTCGTGTTTTTAAATTATTAGAGGAAATATTTAAGCCGAAGGCTCGTTACGGCGAAAATTACTATAATTTATTTAAATAATATTCTATAAATTTTTAAAAACCTATTTGAAAATTAGTCGATACCCGGCACTTTATTCGGCACTATCCTTAAAAGAATTTCTTTAATATCCCCTTTAATAATTTAATTATTAATAAGAGAAAGTCTAATTGTACGGTGGCAAAAGTCTATCCGTACGGTGGCCCAAAGGTTTATACCCTAAGTAACTCGCTTCAACTAAGAATAGGGATATAAAAGAGTAGCTTGGAATTTTTGTCATTTTTTTCTCTATAGAATACTACCTATATACCATTCGTAGGCTCTTAAATAGTAGCTTTAAAATTAAATATTAGAAATCTTTTAAGAGATGTTACTTAAATTCGTTTATATTTATAAAGTTACTAAAATCCCCACTTTATAGTATATGGGGCCTCGGGTAAAAGTGTTAAAAAAATCAGCGAAATTCAACAGTTATATTTATACTACTTTTATTACCCTTAAGTTTTATTTAACTTGTTTATACTTAGTTATATTTTTCTAGCCACCGTACGGATAGACTTTAGCCACCGTACGATTAGACCTTCTCATTAATAATTATTGGGGTATTACTATTTAATAATTAAATTTAATCTAATAGATAATCTATAGGAATGTTTACCCTAAAAAAGAATTAATTGGTAAAAATATTCGCTTTACTATTATAGTTTTCGATTTCGTTTACCCCCTTATTAGGTTTGAAGGTTAGTAGTTTGGGCGGATTTATTAGGTAGTAATTCCGGGTTCGAGCCTACTTTTTTAATAATTAAAATTTATTTAAATCTTTTAATATAGCGGCGATATAATTTCGCTATTTCGCTATTTAAATCTTCGAAATAAATTGTTTCTTCTTTACTACTACCTCTACAAATTCCCTCTAATTCGAAGGCGTCCTACTCCTGAATTATATTTATTATTTCTACCGTACGTTTTTCGTTACCATTTTATATTCTAAATTCTATTAATCCGCTTATTTTCCCCGACTTTTCTTTTAGTATAAGACGAATTCTTTTATAATATTAATGAATTCTCTATTAAATTTATTGAAAATTAATTCGAAGTTCTCTATTATAATAATCTCCTCCGGAACCTGTGACGATTGGGATCCCGCGACCTTAGTATGGGTACTACGAACCCCACTCGCCCCGTTACGAGACCCACATCCTTAGGGATACACGCCCTCTAATTGGTTGAGCCAGAACCTAGAAATATACGACTATTCAATTGGTTCGTCGCGACTATTCAATTGGCGCCGCGACTTTTACGTATATTATTAAATTAGATAAGGAAGGCGGTCGAGGTTAGTAGAATCTAATTGCATCCTATATAAGGATGTAATTCTAGAGCCTAAATTTTAACTTCTCCCTCTTTCCTTCTTTAGCTTTAATTATTTATTTATTTATACCCAACTACGTAATACGGAACTACGTAAGCTAGTGTATTATAATATTTAATTAAAGTTTACTATATCCGTTTAGGAAGGTATTATAATATCCTAATTTGAACCCGAGAACCTGATAAATCGCTTCGTCGATTTCCGACCCCGAAAACGTCGCTTCACTAATATTGTAAATTTATTATTAAACCCGATATTCCTTTACTAATTACGACGAAAATTAATTATTATAATTAATCCCGCTTAGGACGCGCCTTCGGGCCGTCCTTTCGTCCCCGATAATAAATAATAAACCGAATAACCCTATACTATTAATTATAATAATAATAATTATTATTATAACGACGAATTTTCGTTCGAATAACCGGACGATGTCGAAGGTAACTTTAATTAGGAGGACGAAAACGACGACGCCTCTTTCCGTACTAAAGCTGACGACGAATCGTTTGAAGAATTAATCGATATTTCTACCCCTTCTAAAAAGCGTTATATTCTTAATAAATAACCCTAAAAAGAATTATTCTTTTTTAATACTTCGAAGGAAATTCCTTTAAAATTCGTTATTCGTTTTAAATATAGTATAAAATTTATTCCTAAAATCAATTTACTTCTAAACCCTAATATGAATAATAATATTATAAATCCTAACCCTAGTATAGTCCGTAGATACGTACCTCCTTATAAATAGTACGCCGATAACGAAGTTGCTTATTGCTATATTCGTCTAAATTATAGCGGTTTCGACCGTATTTCTAATATTCGTTATAATAATATTATAGCTTAGAATTCCTAAATACGCTGTATTTCTATCGACGTTAGGGAATTCAACGATAAAATAATCGATTTATTGGCTAAATCCCTATTCCCCTTAATTATTTATTTAATAAATAATAATTAATAACCCTAATAAGACTTAGTTAGTAATTTTACCCTCTATATAAATAACCTTTACCCGTTAATAGAAGTATATTATTATACGTTAAAGGTAAATGAGATTATTATAAATAGTATTAATTATATTAATTTTATTAGCGATAATAAAAAAAATAATAAAAGAAACCGTATTATTAACTTTTACCCTATTATTTAATAAAGTTAATCCTTATTGGCTATCCAGGATTAAAATAGCCCCCTAACCTTCTAAGAATTTCTAATTCTAATTAATTAAAACCCTAATACTATATAAGGAAAAATTAATATTAAAATTTATACGTTAAAAACCTTTATTAATATTATTAAAAATATAGTACGTACGCTTCGCTATATTTACGAAACTATTGTCAAAATAGATAAATAAATTATATATTTCGTTTAAAAAGCTAAAGAATATTAAGTTAATATTAATAATTGTTCGAGCGTAGGCGACGACGACGAATTAGAATTGATTAATCGTTTAATTAATTTAAAATAGTAATTAGCGGCGGTCGATGCGGATAAAGACGATTTAAATAAGAAGGTTTATAACTTTTAAATTAAAAACGATAATATTTATTATAAATATAATAAATAAAGTAAAAAGGCTAATAATACTATCGATATAATTATTAAAATTTATAAAATAGTAATACTATTTATAGAGGCTCGTACTTGTAATTAAATAGAAGGTATTAAGAAGGATTATGTCGAAAATTTTAAAATTCTTTAAAAATAATATAATTTTAAAATTTTGTATTTATAAATTTAAATTGATAATTTAAGCCGGTTATTAAACGTCGTCAATATAGGCGCGAAGGAATTGGATATTACCGAGTTTAAGACTATTAAATTAATTAAATTTAAATTTAAGGAGAGAGTCGCTTTTATTGAATTTATTAAATACTTTCCTAATTTTATCCTTATAATTAATATTACGCGTCGCAAAATTCCCGATTATCGATTTTTTAAAATTCTTAATAAGGGCCGCTGCGACCGTCGCGCCCCTTCTAAGCTTACCTTATATTACTTTAGAATTGGCGGTAGCGACCCGGATGACGACGATAACGACGATCTAATTAATAATAATAATAATTATGATTCCTTTCGCGACCCGCGTTGTATTTTTTATAATAATAATAAGCGTTCCTATTGTAAGAAGAGCGGTACCCCTTTTAATACCGTTTCTTTCGAAAGAAATCGTCGTCGTAGTAAGATAATTAAAATAAATATCCCTACTTTCTCTAATAGTAAAGATAATAAATTCGAATTTAATATATAGTATTTTTAAATAATTAACCGCCTTCGTACGAATGCTAACTATTTCGCTAATAATGAAATTACTTTTAAAAAAGTTATTTCTAGGTTTTTTAAATAAATATTAAAGAATTTCTACCCTTTTATTCGTCCTAACGCCGGTAAGTTATACTTTAATATTATTAAGGACTTTATAAATTATTTATAATTAAATTACTATAATTTTAATATTAATGAAAAAGCCCGCGAAGAATATAAAAATTTAGTAATACGTTACTTAAACCGTTTCCGCAATTTTAAAATAGCCTTTACTTATTTAATTAATTATTATAATATTTTTAATTCTTAATAGAAGATTAAATTCCGCTGCAAAATTACTATTCGGCTTTACAATTACGCCGAGGCTAACTACCGTACTAATTATACCTATAATGTTTATATTGAGTTTTTTTAAAGCTTTAACGAAAATTTCTATATAGGTTAACCTAATAATAAGGATAAGAAGGTATTTGTAAATAAAGCTTTCGGTAAATTTAGGAAGCTGTTTAAAGATGCCGCTTTTAGTCCCTTTTGTAACCGTTTACCCGGTTTATCCTTCTTATATAAAAAATTATTTAAAGAAGAGATTTGGAAGTTATAATAAGAGGGAAAGTATTTTATTTACTATAAATCTAGTTATATAACCTCCGTTTACCCTCGTTGTAAAAAATTCTTTAAAACCTATAACGTTAAGATCTATACTATATGCGTAGAACTCCCTAATAAAGAGATCGAACTAAGCGAAAACGATAGTAAGGACGGTTATGAAATTAAGATTATTATCGAGGAAAATACGGATTCGAAAAATTAAAACGCCTAGAGAAACTAATTTCCCGTTTAAGTAAAGTATTAATATATATATTAATAAGAAAAACGGATAATATAAATAAATTTAATTTATAAAATTATTTAGGAAAGGGCCCGCCTTTTACTATTAAATATAGTGTAATTTATAATAAATTATTTATTTCTACCTTTAATATATTTATCGATATAGAAATAAATATTTATATACTTCTAAATTAAAAATTCGCTAATAAATTAATTAAATACTTAAAATTTAATAATAAGACCGATTTCTAATTAGGGTATATTCGGCCTTATAAAAATATTAAGTTTAATATTATCTTTTAAATTATAAAGGCTACTTTCCGGGTATAAGGCTATAAATTCTTTAATTAATAAATAATCGTTCTACTAATAATATTAAAGGATATAATATTAGGAAAATTATAATTGAGCGAAAATAAAATCCTATTTAATTATAGTAATAATTAGTTAATCTTCCTAAAAAATCTATTAAAAGTACTACTAAATAAAGATATCGATATTAATAAACGACCTAAATTATTTTAAAACCCCTCTTTCTAAGAAGACGTTAAGTATAGAGAACGCTTTATAAAAATAGACGATAAAAGGCGAACGGACGGCGCTTTATCCCAAATCCGTTCACTATAAGAAAAGAATGGGGAAGTTATAGTTAAGGCGAAGGCGGTAAAAGAAACGGTTATTAAATTAGAAAAGTTAAAGTAAGAATTCCCGCCGGTTACGAAGGAGGAAATCTACGAGAGGAAATATATAAAGACCTTTAAAGGAGTCCTTAATATTAATTAGAAGCCTAAAGGTATTTATACGGTTAAATATTATAATTATAGAAATCCCTTAGCGTTGGCAAATATTAATTAAATAGAGTAGGAATTCTTTAACGGTATTAAGTACGAATATACTTCGGAAATAGAAATTATAGAGTTGGAAATGGTTCGAGATTCGTATAAGTAAAGTAAGGATTTATATTTCTATTACGATACTTAAAATTTATATTATATAGAACGAATATTCGGTTAAACTAAATAATGCTTTTAGGACTATATTTTAATAGGAATAATAGTTATAGACTTCTATATTAAGCGAAGAGAGATCTTAAAGGAGATTAATTTCTACGAAATTAATAGTATTATCGAAGTAATAAAAATAAAAGTATTATTAGAAGACGAAGAGGAGTATCGCCAATTAGTAATAAAGAAGCTTCCTAAAAAGTACTAGAATTATATTAACGTCTTTAGTAAAAAAGATTTAAATACCTTTCCCGAATTAAAGGATAAAATTAATTATAAAATTAAATTTAAAGAAAGTAAATCCCCTTAAGATTTCGGTTATAATTTATTATATAAAATAATATTAGAGGAATTAGAAGAATATAAGTAATATATTATTGATAACCTTTAGAAAGGATTTATTAAAGCTAATTTAATACTTTGGGCGGTACTTATATTATTTGTACCGAAAGTTAATAGAAGTTTACGTTTTTATATAGATTATTGTAAGTTTAATGTTCTATCGAAGAAGGATCGGTATTCTTTATCCTTTATCGACGAAATATTAGCGTAAATTAATTAAGTAAAAATCTTTATTAAAGTAAATATCCGATACGTATTTTATTATATTCGAATATATTTAAATTATAAGGATTTAATAACGTTCTAAATATAATATAAAGTATATAAATATAGGGTACTACCTTTCGGACTTACGGGTGGCCCGTCTTCTTTTTAACGGTTTATTAATAAGGTTTTAATAGATTATTTCGATAATTTCTATAGCGTTTATATTAACGATATTCTAATTTATTCTAATAATTAGGAGGATTACGATAAATACGTCGATATAGTATTATAACGTTTCGAAGAAGCGGGATTATAAACCGATATTAAAAAATGCGAATTTAATATAATTAAGATTAAGTTCTTAGGCTTTATTATTAGTACCGATAATATTTCTATAAATTTGGAAAAGGTAGTAATAGTAAAGGAGTAGAAAATGCCTACTATAATAAAAAGCGTTTAAATTTTCCTAAGTTTCTATAATTTTTATTAGAAGTTTATTAAAGATTTTAATCGAATTGTAAAACTACTAATTAATTTAACGAAGAAAGATTTAGCCTTTAAATAAAATAATTGATATAAAGAGGTATTTTATATTTTAAAAAGGAGTTTTTTTAGTGTACCCGTCCTATATTATTTCGACTACGAAAAGGAGATTCGAATCGAAATTAATATAAGCGATAGCGTATACGCTAGAATAATAAATTAATTATAAGACGACGGAAATTAATACTTAATAACCTTCTATTCCGAAATTATAAATTCGGCTAAATTTAATTACCCTATTTATAATAAAGAATTAATAGCTGTAATAAAAGGGATTAATTAATAGCGACCTGAATTGAAAGGTATTAAACCCTTTATAATATTTATAGATTATTAAATATTCGAATACTTTAATATAAAAAGGGTATTAAATAGCCAATAGGTTTAATAGTTTAAAACCCTATTAAAATACTAATTCTGGATAACCTACTGCCTTAGTAAGGAGAATATTGCAGCTAACGCGCTATTTCGCAAATTAAAGGATTTAAAAACCGTTAAAAATAAAAAAGAGGATTAATTTACTTTACGAATACTTAAACCTACTAATAACGGATTTTTTACCTTCGCTAGCGATAAATCGGCGGATATACTAATTAATTCGGAGGGGGAGGATAAAACGATTAATATTAAAGTCGTTGAATTAGAGGTTAGTTACGACCTAACCGACGAATTAATTTACACTAACCAATCTATAAAATTACTATTAATTTATAAAGAGAAGGTAAAAAAAAAGGACTCTTTTTTTATTATTAAGGAGAATTTATTAATTAAGGATAATAAATTAGTAATTCCGGAGGATAATAATCTACGAATTAAATTTATTAAAATAATTTACTATTTGGTTACTTCGGTATATCCGGGTAGGAATAAGACTAAGTGAATAATTTATAAATAATATTAATAAGTAAGTTTAACGGTTAATGTAGATCGATATATTATTAATTATTAGATTTATAAAATATTGAAAGCTCTTAGAAATAAGATTCCCGGATTAATATATTCGATTCCTTTATAAAAGGATTATAGACCCTAAAAATCGCTAATAATCGACTTTAAATTTATATTTAAGGACCGCTATAGTTATAATATATTAATAGTTATTATAAATCGATTTTCGAAAATAAATTAGAGTATTCCTTATAAAGATACTGTTACTGCTAAGGACGCTGCTATTTTATATTACCGAGGCCCTTATCGTCTTTTTAGATTACTTAACGAAGTAATTAGCGATAAAGGACTATAATTTATATCCTAAATAATATAGGAAGTAACCTCTTTATTAAACGTTAAATAAAAATTAGCTACATTAAGCTATTTATAAACCGCTAAATAAATCGAAAACTTATACTAATATATCGACTAACGGTTAAAACCCTATATTAATTATAATTAAAATAATTAGTCGGAATTTATCCCCGTATTAAACGCCGCCTAAATAAACCTCCCCTATAATAATTTAAATAGCCTATCCCCCCGAAAGATTATTATAGGCTTCCTTATATTAAGTATATTAAATTAGAAGGACCGTATAAATTTAAAACCGCCTAAAACGGAAATTAACCGATAAAATACTTATTTATTAGTAAGCCGGTTAAAAACGTTCTATATAATTACTTACTACGCTATTAATAAGGCTTAATAGTAATAAACTACCCAAATTAATAAGTACCGGAGGGAACTAAATTTCGGAGTCGGCGATCGAATTTTTATTATTAAACGAAGCTAAATTATAAATTGTCCTAACGATAAATTCGATTAGCGATAAATATGTATCCTTTATAGGATTAAAATTATAAAAGGGTATTCTTATAAATTAAAAGTTCTCGAAGGATAGAAAGGAATAACGGTTTACTACGCTAATTGCCTAAGGAAATATAAAAATAACCTATTATTAGAATAAAGTAACGAAAACCTAGCCGGCGAACTAATTAATAATAATTAGGAAGAATAGGAAGTCTTAAAAATAGTTTTATCGAAGGTTACGAAAGGAAAGTTAGAGTACTAAGTAGAATGGAAAAGATAAGACCCCGATTTAAAGTTCTAATTAGTAAATAACTTCGTTAATTTAATAAAGCTCTTAAAGGAGTATTATAATACGAACCCTATAATGCCGGGGCCTCCCAAACGATTAGTTTAGTAGTTGGCGGGTAATAAATTAGACTATAACGATAATAGTAAGTTAGCTAAAGGATTACGAATTAGTTTGAAAAGGAGAACGATAGTAAAGAAGAAGTAGGAGGACGATAGAGAGAATATTCGACTTATATCTATATTAAAAAATTTTCTTTTCATTCTTAAGGCTTTGAAGCTAAGCCTCAACCCGGGGGGGAGGGTAGTATAACGATTAGGATCCCGCGACTTTAGTATAGGTACTACGAACCCTATTCGCCCCGTTACAAAACCTATATCCTTAGGGATATACGCCCTTTAATTGGTTAAGTTAGAACTTAGAGATATACGACTATTCAATTGGTTCGTTGTAATTATTTAATTAGCGCCGCAATTTTTACGTATATTATTAAATTAGATAAGGAAGGCGGTCGAAGTTAGTAGAATCTAGTTATATCCTATATAAGGATGCAATTCTAGAGCCCAAATCTTAACCTCTCCCTCTTTCCTTCTTTAGCTTTAATTATTTATTCATTTATACCCAACTACGCAATACGGAACTACGTGAGCTGGTGCATCGTAACAGAACCGATATCCGCTTCTCCGTTATATTTTATACTTTCTCTATATTTATAAGACTTTAATTATAACCTCCTTCCTCTTCGGCCTTCCTATTCTATTTTCTAATTCGGATTTAAATTTTTTAAGGATAATAATCTAAGCCGGTCTACTTATATTATTAAATTCCCTAATATTTAATTTCGATATTATATAATATCTATATATAATTGATTGTTCCGTTTTTCTCTCTTCGAATTATATTACCGAACTATATTAATTCCCTGCGAAGGGTTAATAAGTTCAATTTTTATTGTTGTATTTAAATAAAAAACTTTATAGCTCCTAGACTAATTCTATTTTCTAAGTCCTAATTAGAATAATAAAGGTTAAAATCCCCGACGGTTATTTAGTAGCCCTTTAAGGGTCTTTTTTCGAAGAGTTCGAAGAAGGGAAACCCCTATTAATATTCTAGTATACCGTTTATAAAAATAGGGGAGTAAATAGAATAAACGGTCGTTAATTCCTATAAATTTTTAAATATTACTATAGCCCAATCCCTCCCTAATCGGAAATTTAAATCCTTAAAATTCTATTTCCTATTTATATAAATCGCCGCTCTACCTTTCTCTAAATAATTAATACTATAATACTTACCGTTCCTCGGTTAATAAATATTCCTATTTAAATTTCTATTTAACTCTTAAATCGCTATAATATTATAAGTTTCCTTTTATTCGAATAGAAATTTCCCTCTTTCGTACAACTTCTTTATATTCTAATAGAATATTTTCAATTAAATTATTAATTACTTTATAAGAGGATTCCTTTTAATTTAGTAACGAATAAAATAAATATTATATCTTTAATAATAATCGCGTACGTAATAATTATAGAATTAGTACAAATATAATTATTAACGTTTTAAAAACGTATAAAAGCGTCTATCGGGCTAATTTAGCCTATAGATTTCAACTGAAAATTATTTCCGATTACTTTATTCTTAAATTAGCCTTTCTTTATACTTCCGGTAAATAATTTTTTTAAAATTATAATAGAATAAGAATTAAGGGGGGTATTAAAGATAGCAATATCCTCCTTTATCTCAACCGTCGGCTCTAATACCGGTTTAGCCAATCCTTTACGAATAATAAAACCGTAAGGCCTCTCGGCGTATATAATTAAAACTTTTATATAAACTACTCTAATAAACGGGTATTATTTTTTATTAAAGGCGAAATACTCCGATTTTCTATACAACTTATAAAAAATTAAAGAACTATCTTTATTTAAAAAGTAATTCTCCTTACTAAAGCGAGCCTTATTATATTTAAATTAATTATAATAGCCGTAAGCGTCCTCCTAGCGATAGAATTTCACTATATATCCAAATCCCTAATATTTAAAATATTATTAAATAGTAATTATAATTTAAAATAATTTATAAAAATATATTCCGCTATCTTAAAGGAAAAAGTTCTCTTAAAAGAAGATCGCCGCCTTCGCGGTTATAACTTCTATTAAAATTATTCTCCTTTCTTCCCTATTATATTTTTTTTAAATTTTTATATAAATAATATCCGTTTCCTTATTCTTCTCCCTTATTTCCTTTAACGTTATATTATATAATCTCCTATCGAAATTAACTTAAGGGACTCCTTTAACCAAAACTCCTATAATATTAAAAATTATAATAACTTCTATTCCGAAAACCTCCTTCGCTTAAATATAGTACTTTTAATACTATTTATATATAAATTCGTCGAAAACTATAATATAATCGCTATTCATTACTATCCGAATAACTATTCGGATTACTTTATATAATCTCTCTTTTAAAACGTTTTTAATCGCCTACTTTATATCCTTATTCGATCGCTTAATATACTAAGCGGAAATCGAAATTCCCTTAATTATAAATTAATATTCGTAATTAAAAGGGATAAATTTTTAAATAATAATAATAATTAATTATTAAAGAATAGCGTTGATTTTATTTAATAATTTTATAATAATATCGGCCTATTTCTTCGGTACCTCTTAAGCGCCCTTTTTAAATTCCTTAAAAATATCTTTCTTCAAATTATTGAAATCCTTTTTAATAATAAATTAATTCTCGCTAACTTTATTTACTTTAAATATCTAGGACTTACTTTTCTTCGCCTAAGTTTTTACGAATTCGAAAAATAACTTTCGAATTTAACGACAATCTTCGGGTAAAATAATATTATAGTCCGTAGACTTATTCGTTTAAGCGATAAATCTCTTTATAATTTTATCGTCTTCTTTTATTTTCTTTGAAATTTTTATAACGAATATAACGTCGGGGTCGTTATAATTAAAAATGCCTCTGAAGGGGTTATAAACGCTATTTTCGAATCTACGCGCGCTTCTATCAATTATTATCAGTAGTAAAAATAGTCTTCCCCTGGGCGGAGCCTTAAATCCCAGGGGAGACAGTGAAACGCCCACGGATCCACATCTTTTAAAACACTAAGAATTAAAACACCAAGAAAAACATTACCAGATATTACCAAATATTACCAAAGATCACTCTCCAACTCACCCTCCCGCTCAGAATTTTATTATTATCCTAAATAATTCTAATACTCCAAATAACGTTCTAATCGTCTTTATAACCTCTACCTCTCCTATCTACTATTACCAGCCCCGCGAGGGGTGCCATAGGGACGCTCGTGGTATAGCGGTTTGCGTAGACGTACGTAGCCGCTACTAGTGTATATAGCGTAGAGACCCTCAGTTCGATTCCTATCTGTGACTGCCGTTTTTACACTAATTCTAGCTTTTTAATCGTACTAACTCTAGCTTTCCAATCTTGTCCGTCTAGGGTAACCGAATTGGGGAATCTACTTACAAAAGTCCTATAATACAATAAGGCAAAGAGATTAAAGTATAATTAAGACGGGCTATCCCTCGTAGTAGGCTTAGGATACTTCGCACTCTAGAGACTTCGGGTAGGGCGTGCTTTGTAAGTCCTGAACTCTTTTTTGCTTTTTTTTTACCAAATTCTCACTTATTATTTAGTTTTAAACGTTAGTTACAGTTACGAAAGTACTAATTCAAATATTTACTTACTAAATTCTTATTTATTATTTAGTCTTAAATATTACAATTACGAAAGTACTTATTTAAATAAATGTTCATCAACGTAGAGTCTTATTATATCTATCTTTACAAACACCCTATGAATTCCTCTATGTCTATATTAATCTATCCTCATTTCTATATTAATTTATCCTCCCTTCAACTACGGCGGTCTATTAACTATATTCTTACGAGGTCTTCTACGAAGCCTACTAGAAGGAGCTACACTTCCTACTCTAAAACTAGCTGTACTACCAACTCTACTACCGGGGGGTCTTCTACGACGTCTACTGCCAGAGGCAACTCTAGCTAGTAATTGAACTACGGCATTAGCAAGCAGTCTACCGCGTAGTTAACTAGCGGCTCTACTACCACGAAGTCTACCCCGTACTCCTCTTCCCCGGGCCGGCCGGCTATTACCGGCATTACTATCATCGTCAACGTCACCCGGCCCTAGTAATAGCTCCCGAAACCGGTTAGAAGCCGGAGGACTGCCCGCATTACGGACATAATATAGTAGTAATAGTTGTCCGGGCACCAACTACTACAATCTTCTTCTAATAATATCCAAAGTCCTATAACGATATATTTTATCGGTTCTAATACGCAATAAATTAATATCGAAGGCTTCGTCAAATATAAGGCCCTAAATAGTACGCATACGAAATATAACTATATAAGAGAGGCCAATTATAAAGTCCTTTTTCAATATATCGTATATAACCCTATCTAACGTTTAACCCTATAACTTATATACTATAATAGCGTATATAATAGTCAACGGGAATTGTACCCTTTTGCAATTAAGAAGCCCCCTTATAAATTCTCGAATAACCTGGAAGATTAGGACGATATAAACATCGAAATCTAAATAGTCCTCGAAGTAGGGTAGTCCTCTATAGTTAGGGAAGTATACTAATATAACAAAGGGTAGATCACCGGCTTCTAGGCTATAACAATATTAGCAAAATAAACGAATAGATAGCTAAATCAAATTAAGAAACTTACTAAATATTATATAGCGGATCGCCATCCTATACAATATCGATAACTATACTAATCGAATTATTAACTAAGCCTCCTTTAATCTAAAGATTCTCTATAAGTATAATTTTACTACTAATTACCAAAGTAAATTTATTATACAAATTACCAATATTAACGTAACTAGTAGATTTAATACTAAAGGGGGTACTAGTAACCTAAATAGTATAGGCTAGGCTATTTAATACCTCTAAATAAATAAAGTTATACTCGTTAACCATAGCATTAATTGGGTAAATATATAAAACTTTATCGAATTCTAACTATTCAAATACTAGCAGCATCTACTTAACACGAATTAATAATAACCTCCAATCATCAATAATAGAAATATTATTTCGTAATCTATCCAAGGCTAGACGAAATCCAACTTGATTATTACCCTATTAACGAACGATTTATTTAAATTCGATATTTTAATCGAAGTCAAAATAGTAATTCCGGCCACTACATTATACAAAATCTAATTTACCAACTAATCTTTTACGCCTTTACTCCTCTATTTTATTAAGAAGAAATCTATTATTATTATCGTTTCTAACGGCCTCAAGGGGAATATCGGGGTCATTAGCAAATTAGGGGGGTTCCTAATAATATAGAGCTTTTTAACCAATAGGGGGTAATTAGAAGAAATCTCCAAGCAAGAGAATATTAGCGCCACTAAACCTTTTACCCTAATTTTCTAAAAATACTTATCGTAAACACTTATTAATAAAACACAAGTTTCTCATCCCCAACATCGACTTTTCATTAATAATATAATATTTATATTGCCGAAAACTATTTTGAAGGTTCGTAAGCCTAACACCTTCGAAATTGGCTAAACTACCAACACCAAAGGGAAGTTTGAGAAGAGAATAAATAGTATAACCATCGATATTATTAACGGCTACACCGGTAGGAGCAGCACGAACAATAGGTTTAAGAAGGTTACTATATAGGGTAGCTATTTCGATAAGTTTATAAGAAAATAATCGAATAAGGTAGGATTTCCTAATACTACCTTTGCCGTCGATTTGAAAAAGTAATTATTCAAGCATTTTACTATTAAGAATAGCCTAATAATAATTCGTAAAGAGATTAAAAACTATACGTTACTCGGCATTAAACGTATTATATATACGCTATATAATAGGCTCTAAATCTAGAAGGTTGAAATTATTCCGCTATAACTTCCAATAATCGCTAGCCAAAGGAAGATATTCTTAGTAGAGGGTAATATAATTTTAATACCAATTATAATTAATATCGATAGGGCGATTGCTTAAAATATTACCAAAGTCATCATCAATAATACGATTAGGCATTTCCTTAACAATATATTAATTAATATAGAATTAAAAATATAGAATTAAAAAATATAAAATTAAAGACTAAGGGACTTAAAATACTTACCTCGCAATATCTTCCTAACTAGGCTCATTTAATTCCTCTTCTTAACTAGGAGGTTCAAATTCTTCTTCTAATTCGGGATTTAGGGGTTTACTATAATAATCGTCTAAATAGTCGTAGCCTTCTACTTCTACACATACTAAAAAGACATCATTATATAACTTGTATCGAATACTATTAATAATATAAAAGTTATCGGGCCTTCAATAAGGATAATACAATATAAGCTTAATACGAAGGTAATTATCCTAATTATCCTCGGGTTTATAAATAAGAAAGTAATTAAGAACCCTTAATTTAGTACAATCGGTTAAAAATTTAAATTGTAATTTAATATAATCGAACTTAATAAGAAATTTAAAATAGGAAATATTAGTATACTATTCTTCCCGGGCTATATATTTCTAATAATAAGAACGGGTTTATCGAACTTCGCCGGCGGTATTAATATAAATACTACCAACGGCATCGTTATTATTATCGGCCCCGGCCCGAACCTCGGCAATTCTACGGTTAATAGCCTAAAAATTTATATTAAGATTAGGGATAATAACACTTCAATTATTATAATAACGGCAATCTACTATAATTACTATATATATACTTTCCTATAAAGGAAATTCAAAGAGTATATAACATACTTCCTAAACAAACTAATTACATTCAATAATAAACTTATTTATAAACTTTACTACAAATTACTTAACTAGATTTCTAACCGTAATTTAAAATATTAATTCCCTAGCAATCTCGTCGTAATTCTTTATCCTTTTCTCGGCCTTAAAAATATACTTAATAACGTAATTTATAACGGCATTAATATTAATATATAATTAAATATTAATATTAACTATCCAATTTAATATAATAAGCAAATTATACTAATTAAAAATAGTATTATTTCGTTTTCTATCGAATAGCTAGAAACTAGGATTAATACGTATCGTAAGAAGGGGGTATTCGTATAATTTACGGGGGAAGTAAAAACAATAGACTTTCTATTCGGGTTCCGGAAACTCGAAGTCCGGGATTAATTTAACGCCGGGAAGAGCTCGAATTTAACGACGAACTCGAAAATAATAGGCATTACTATAAATATATCTTTACATTCGATTAATTATAGCCGTAAACTCTTAAAATATAGGTTTAATTTAGCTCAATCGACGATTCAAAATATTAATACGGTCTAAGTACTCTAATAAATTCGAAATAGGTACTAGGTTACGATTTGCCGGAGCCGGAACCGGAGGTTAAACCGGAGCTTAAGTATCTTCGGCCTAGGCCTAAGCATTATCGACTTAAGCCTGGGAATTTTAGGCCTAGGCCTGAGAGTTATCGACCTAAATATTTTAATTTTCGACTTAAGCCTAGGAATTTTGGGCCTGGGCCTAAGAGTTATCGACCTAAACATCTTAATTTTCGGCCTAGGCCTAGGAATTTTCGGCCTAAGCCTGAGTATTATCGGGATCCGGAGCATCGGCATTCTAACTTCCGGGATTCTAACTTCCAAGGTTCTAAACTACATTTCGGGGACGAACACCGGAAAGTAGCCCTTCTAAATCCTCATCTAGGCCAAAATATACTACTTCTAACTATTCAATACAATAAAGCATAAAGTTATATACTATAATATAGTAACCCCACATTTCTATAAATCGCCGTCGTTCTTCTAAATTAACCAAATTAAGGGCATTAATATCGTCAACCTAATAAACTCTATAAGTATAGCCAATTTCTCGAACTTAGAACTCTAACCTCTACCAATAATCATCAAATTTAAACTTTAAAATCAAAACATACTCCTTAAAGAATTCAAACCTCTTATAAAAATAATAAATAGCAATATAAAGGTTATTAAAAATATTTCTTCGAAAAATTATATAGCAATCATCGTCATTAAATACTAATTATTAATTATAATTAAATATATACTTTACTAAACTATCCTAATATTAATCAACTACACTAAACGTAATAAACATCACTAATATACCTAAAAAATTAACGTATAATACTAATTCTCGAAACTTCTAGATCTAGTATAACCGTATCCTTCGAATTGTATTCGAAAAACGAACAATAGAATTAAACAATTTTCGAGATTCTTCACTACAGGCCTCAAAATATTCTTCGAATTATTATTAATTAGCGAACATTTTTAAATCGAAATTAGCATACTATATATAGTATAAACTCTTATTATTAACTTGGCTACGCATTAAAGAATTGAATACAATATAACGAAACCTTTTATATCGAATAAATCGGCTATCCTCCTACCTTATAATATATCGAATATATTTATCGAATTTAATATTCCTTATACAAAGTATAAGGGATTTAACTGTACTATAGGGAAAAAGAGTCGGAAATGCCCATAATAAAATAAATTAATTACAATAGAATTCGTTAATAGGTTAGCTTCGAAGGGGACCCGGCCTAATATAAACACCGGCATTATTAGGTTGTGCCGGTTGTGCCGGTTATACCGGTTGTACCGGAGCCGGGCCGGAATCTAAAAGTTAACCGGCATCTAGAAATTAACCAGCTTACTAATTATCCAGTAGATTTATAACCTATACCGGTACAAAATTAGGATCCACTATTAAATCATTTCGTAATTATACCCTTAATTAATCAACATCGTTTATTAAACCTCCTATTAAATTAAGTACTACAACAATTTCAAACTCATTAACATCTCTAAGAATTTCTTATAACCGTTCTTAATCTTCTTTATTGAATTCCTTAATATCGATATTATTAACCAGTACAATAACCACGGCATTTAGGATATTACCGTCTTTTAATAATATATTAAAACGCTCCTCTACAATTTTAATATCGTAATATCCAAGGTAATTTACTTTCAAGAACCGAATATTACGGGGCGCGAGCAAGTACTAAGCTAAGACTTTAATTATTATGCGAGGAATAGGAAGAGAATCCTATATGTGTACGAGAATTATATAGGGTATAGGGCGGTAGGTTTAGACCTACCTAGAACCGTTATATTATATAATAGCCGACGGTTGAATGTAATATAGCTAGATAATTATATTTAACTGGCTATATTACTATAGTATATATATATATATATTTATATATAAGAATAGGGTAATAATGCTTGTGATATTACCCCCTCTCAAAATAAGGCCCCCGGCTGAAAAATCCTTTAAATACTATTTTATATCGTTATTACTATTAATATTACTAAAGTAGGCCTCCTTCTTAGCTCCTACGGGTACGCCTAATTAGGGGTTACAAACCCGTATACTAAAACGGGAAATTATTTAGCGCTAAGACTTTTATCCAGGAGCTAAATACTAACTAAAATATTATTAAATATAACCCTTCTACCGAAACGTTTATTATTACGTTTAATAATCCTCTTATATTTCGTAAATCGTCCTAAATCGCTCTAATTATAATATATAACCTCCTTTTATTATTCTTACTATTATTAACCTCGCGAAGGGTATTATAAGGACGTTCGTAGTATAGCAGTTTATATAAATATATATAGCCGCTATTAATATAAATAGTATAGAAATCCTCTATTCGATTCCTATTTGTAATTACATTTTTATATTAATTTTAATTTTTTAATTTTAAAAATTATACTAATTTTAACTTTCTAATTTAACTATTCGTAAACTTTGTCCGTTATAGGATTTGTCTATTATTAGGGGAATAGGAAATATAAATTTATTGTAAAACGTATTATTTTTCGTACTTATAATAATTACTTTAAAAAAAAGTATACTAGAGGTTTCGATTAGGGTATACGGATAAGTCGGGCTAAATTCTTTTTTTATTAATTTCTTACTTTTTATTAATTTTTTATTTATTATTTAGCCTTGCGCTTCATTATATTAGTTTATTCAGGGCCGGTACTAGTAACGGTAACTTTAGTAACGTTAGAAAATTTTCAGCGGGAATAGGAGAACCCCCCGAATTCTTGGACTTTTACTATACTTTGAACCCTATTTTAAAAATCGGGTAAGGGAGGCCTAATTTTAAGCAATTATTATAAAGCTTCTAAACTAATTCTTTATAACCTTCTAAATTAATTACCGGCTATTAATTAAAAAGGTAGTAAATCTATTTTATTTAATAATATTAATTATTTTCGACCTTTTTATAATTTAATAATATTTCGAATTCTTAACGCCAGTCTTCTACGAAATCGTCCGTCTTAATAATTATTATACTTTTATTTGCCTTTATATTTATAATTAATTTTAATTATTTTAATAAGCCTTCTTTATAAAGTTTAATTCGAAATACGTTAATAATATAGGTAATTTTTATATTTATTAGTAATAATAATTCTAATAAATAAGAATCCGCCTTTATTATTCGGAAAGGACCTTCGAATTTTAATAATAATTTTACTATTAGCCGGCCTATAACATAATTCTCTATATTAAATATTATTATATTATTTAATTTATATTTAGGGGCGTCGGTCCTTTTTATATTAATTACGGCCTTATACCAATTTTACGCTTACTATAATAGGGCGATAAATTTATCCTAAATTGTTTTAAACCTCTCTACAATTTCGTTTACTTTAAAAATTTATTTCTATTATTTTAGAAATATATTTAAAAGTAGTAGTTTTGTAGGCTCCGTCCTTATACGAGGGTAAAACCTATAATTAGCGAAAAACGGTAAGACTTCTATAGTCGCGGACTATAAATTATTCCTTTAAAATTCGGCTAATACTAATTAATCTACCTAATTATCCTAAATCTAATTAACGAAAGTACGAAGGTATTATTCTATTTTTACGTTAATCCTTTTTATTTGGCCGTTAGTTTATTTATAATATAGTATTAATAATTTTAATTTAATTCTTAACCTATTAAATAATTACTTTTAGAAGGTAAATACGAATTATATATCTTTATCCGAAATAATAATATTAAGTAAGCTATATAATATATAAATACGGTTAATAAATTTCTCTATTAATTTTTTTATCGTTAAGCCCTTATAGGGTATAAAATAACGTATCTTTATTAATTTATCTACTATAATAGTAATATATTAATATATTAAGCCCTTCCCATTCTTTATTAATTTGGGTAAAAGTATTATATAGTCTACGGATATATCCCGCTAGGGAATGTTAAGGAGCGGTAGCGGCTTTAAAAAGCCCGCCGGTACCGTCCTTAATAATTTAATCTTTAAATACGAGAAATACCCTTTATAATAAGTATTTATAGCCGTAATTAAGCCCGGCTATTAATACGTACGATTTATTATATTTAGGGTTTTATCCTTACTTAAGTAGCCGCTTAATACTAACGTATAAATTTTATAAATTAATTCTAGCTAAATCTTTTTATCGTCGGGAAGTATAATAACCTTATCTTTAAATATAGCCCTATCGTTAACGAAATAATATTTTATAAAAAGGATACGTATAACCTTTTTTAAGTATTTAAACTAACGGTTACTATTCTTAATAATTATTATAATATCGGTTATTATTAATAAATTATTATAAAATCTTAGGATTAAATCGTCGGTATAAATACTAGCGCCCGTTTCTTCCCCTTCTTCTTTATTATAGCCTTCTCCTTCCTCCTCTAAGGTATAAATTATTAATAATTCGCCTATATCCATTATAATATTAATATAGAATTCCTTTCCTTCGCTTTTTATATCTATAATATCCCCGAAAGAATTATTAAAGTAATTTAAGTCGATTAATAGCTTTTTTTTAACTTATAATCTATCGTCCGTCGTATCCTTAGGGATATATTTTAGCTTCTTACTTAGGGCGTTTAGTCGTACGTTTATCGATTTAGGTTTATATTTAATAATAAAATTGAATTATACTAGGAATTTTAATTAATATATATATTATAGCGTAAATTTTTTTATAATATTAAAGGTTTTTAGGTTTTTATAATCCGTAATAATTTTAAAGGGTTACGCGGAACTTTTAAATTCGGGCTTCTATTCCTTTAGCGCCTTTACTACGGCTAAGAATTCTTTATTATAAATATTATAATTATATTCGGCTACTATATATTTAGTGGAGAAGTAAATTATTAGGTAGAATTCTCCGTCGTTATATATTTACAATAGGGTACCGCCCGAAGATTAATCCGAAGTATCGACTTCGATTACCGTTAACTTCTCCTAATCGTAGATTTTTAGTACGGGGGTTATTATAAATACGAATTTTAAAACTTTAAACGTTTAATTATATTTATTATCCTAATACTAATTTACTATTTTCTTTGTAAATTCGTATAGGGGTTTAGCTATAGAAGAGAATTTAGCGATAAACCGCCGGTAGAAGTTTGCGAAGCTTAGAAACTATTATAGTTATCGTTTAGATATCGGCGCTTCCTAATAAGTAACTATTTCTACTTTTTTTTAATTTATTTCGATACCCCTTAATATAATAATTAAACCTAAATATTTTGTATATTAAATATAAAATTTATATTTATCGATATTGATTTATAATTTAACGTTAATAAATCGTTATAGCACTTCCTTAACGTACTTGATGTAATCCTTATATATTTCTAAGAAGATTAAAATATTATCGAAATATGCTGTAGCGTATATATTTAAAATATCGTATAATATATTATTAATAAAATTTTAGAAAGAGGTTAGTACTTTTAATAAGCTAAAAGGGTATATTAAGGATTTATATAATCCGAACTTCGTAATAAAGGTTATTAATTATTCGTAGCCTTTTATTATACGTAATTTATTAAATACCGTAATAATATTTACCTTTATAAATTATTTCGTTTTATAAATAGTATTTAGAATTTCTTTAATTAATAATAGTAAGTATTAGTTCTTTAAAAAAATATTATTAATACTTTTATAATCGATGTAAATCCTTATATTACCGCTTAGCTTACGTACAAATAATATTAGGGAGGCGACGTCGGACGTTAAGGGTCGGATAAATCCCTTTACAAAATTATTATTAAATTATTATTTAATAATTTTAAATTCCTATAGTAATATTAGTTTCGCTTTCGAATATAATAATTTATTACTTAGAATTAATTCGATTTTATAATTATACGACCTATATTCTAATATTATATTTATATTTATAAGGTTAGTAATGCGAAATAAATCCTTATACTCGTTTAAGAATTTGGCCTTAACTTTTTTAAAGGTATATTTTAATTTTATAGACTTTTCTATAAACTTTTGTACGTCCTCTTCGGTAATACTGTAAATACGATTAATATCGGTCAATAGCGTTAATTCCCATTTTTTTAAAAATTTTAAAGTTATTTCGGGCTCTTCGTCGGCTTTCTTTAAATTATAAATTCGGTTTACGAATACTTAAATAATCTCTCTTAGTTTAAAGGATGTAATTAAAATTTACTCTTCCACGGCCTCCGCTTTATAAATATTGATAAAATTATAGATTTTAGGGTTTTCGAAATACTTTTTATAGGGTTCGCCCTTTCCTTATATAATATTTCGCTAACTATCTTCTAATAGAGTAAATATAGAAACGTATAATTTATCTTTTTAAAACTTTTAAAACTCTATTTATATAATTAAATTAATACGGACGCCCCTTATACGTATTATAATTATAAAAGTTTTAGCGTTAATTAATTTAAAGTCTTTTAAATCGAGGGGGCCTATTTTTAAGCCCGCCGGTTTGAATTAATAAAGGTAAATATATTTAATCTATTCGGGTTTTACTATAGTCTATACTTTACAATTTCTTTTAATTTCGATTATCGCCCTAATTTTATTAAGTTTCTATACCGAGCTAAAAGGTTCTTTAAAAGTTACGACTACTTTTAATTAAAAAAATACTTCTATTATTATAATTTAACTTCCCGTTAACGCTTCCGTAAAATAAATAAACGCCTAATTTATTACTATTAATAAGGATTTCTTCGAATTAATAATTAACCGCCGCTTTATTATTTTAATTATTCGCTTTTTTTCTTTTACTTTAATTATTCGCTTTTCTTCCTCCTCTAGGGATAGAAGAAGTTTAAAGGTTAGGGGTTCTAATTTATACTCTAATTTTAATAATAGTATTACTATAATTTTAACGACCTTAATCCTATTAATATAATTCCTAATATAAGTTTTATTCTAAATAACTTTATTCGTAACTTAATTAACGTTTAGATTATATAATTATAATTATAGTTAGCTTAGAATAATAGGGTATTCTTATATTAGGTCCGTTATAAATAGTTTTATTATTTTTTTATAATAATCGATACGTATTATTATTTTTATATAATATTCAACCTATTCTTTGAAGCCGCTATTTATTAGATATAGAAATTGTACTTTATTGAATTAGTATAATTAAAGGTATGTTTTCTTTATAAACATTTTATTAATAAAGGCTTTCTTTATATAATTAGAATTGATTAAAGATATATAATTAATTTTATTATTACGCTAGGGGTATTAAAGGTAAGTAGATAAGAGGGTAGTATTTTATTTATAAATATTTAAATTTTTTATAAATAAAGGTTCGCCTTTCTAGTAAGTAAGAGTTTGCTAAATATTTATATTCTTAACGGAATTACTTATAACCTCCTCCTTTTTCTAGCCCCTATTAGGCCTTCGGATGCATTTTAATCCGAGGGTTCGCTATTTCCCTATTGGGTAATAATAGTTTTAGGAGTAACCGTCTTAACTGTTTCCGTCGGAATTATTATATTAATTATAGCTTTAACGTTTTATTTAATAATTTAGGCTCCTTTATTACCGCCGCCGCTGCTATTATTATTCTTATTAATATTAGCGTTAATAATTTTGGGTTTATTATTATAATTAATTTAATTATAGTATTTATAAATTTAATAACCCGGCTTACTATATTTAATATATTATTTAATTACGAAGCGGGCTTGGATAACCTCCTAATCGATTTCGTTAATTTTAATACGGTCGATCTCTATAGCGTTAAGGTCCTTCGCTTTATTACCGTTACTACTATTATTACCGCCGCCCTAATTATTATTATTACGGAAGGCGGCGTTATTAAAAAATGTAAATAAATTATAATATAATTTTATTTAATCGTTTTAATTATTACGGTCGGGGGTATTATATTAGTAAAATATTATAATACAAAACTCTTTACTAACCTTATCCTTCAATATACGTACTTTTATAGCTGCGTTGTAACTGTACTTATTAATTAATATAACGAATTATACTTCGAAATTATTAAAATTCGAGAATTTGCCGCTCTATTTAAATTAAATTAAAACCTTTTTAACGACCGCTACTATATTTACTTATTAGAAGCGGGAAGCTAAGTAATTAAAAAAGGCCTATTTAGTAGGCTAATCCTATACGGCCGAATAGTAAAAATTATCTAAAATTTTATAAATATTCAAAATAATAGTAATGCGGGCCTTACTACCGAAGTAACTTATAGCGTGCAATAATTTAGTCTTTTCGTTGGGAAAGTTATATTTATTAACCTCCTAACGGGTATAAATAATTATAAATTATGCAACGTAATAATTATAACGCTTAAAAGTATTTATCTCTTTGTTTATAAAAGGCTTAAAGTCTTTAATAAAATTATAATAATAAAAAGAGTTAGAAGGGGCCGAAGGGATATAAATAAAGTAGTAAATATTATTTAAACTTATAAAAAAATTATTAGGATTAGGACCGCTAGGACTATTAGGGCCGCCGGGACCGCTAGGACTACTGGAATTACTAAGGCTAAAATTATTAGGGCCGAATCTTCTACCGAATCCTCTATAATTAAATCCTCTATAATTAAATCCTTTATTACCGCTACTATTCCTACCTATTCCGAGTTTCTAACCGGTAGGTTCGCCGGCTCCTCCTATACCGCTAACGCCGAACCCGCTAATATTAATACTGTTAATAGTAGCTCCTCCTATACTATTACTGTTAATATAATTAATATTATTAATATTAAATCTTCTAATACCGAATCCGCCGTTAAATCCTCTACCGTTAATACTTCTAATACCCTTAGGCTTTTTATTTCTATTAGCGTTATAAATATTAGACTAAACGTCCTTATCTATATATATAAAATAATTAATATTTTTATAAGGTTTATCGCTTTTATTATTATTGGCTGCTTCGGCGGGCTACTTAAATTCTACGCCTAATTATACGTAGATTTAAATATCCTTAAACTTCTTCTTAATATACTCTAACTCCTTACAAAGGATCTTAATTTAATTAACCTAAGTAAGAGTATCCCTAAAGCTAATATTCATTTCCTCGAAAATATCGTTCTAAAATTTAGAAGCAATTAATATATTAATATACTACTATTCCGTAAAGGCTACATTATACTCCTTCTAAACGACGATAGCGCGCAATAAATCGTTATTAAATTATAAGGATAAAATATTCTTTTATAAAACTATATTTTCTTTAATAATATTATTATACTTCTATTATTATTAATTAATTTAAATAGCTTACTAGGCTTTAAGGCTCTCGAAGGTAGTAATGCGGGCCTTAAACTCCTTTACCTCCTTTTTAAATACGGTTACTAATTTATCTTTTAATTCCGTAATAGCGTTAACCTCGTCGTTAAAATCCTTAAATTTAACGTCGAAGTAATAAAATAATTTTATTACCTTTTCGGAAGCCCTAGCCTTCTTAGCGAAATCCTAAGGGATTAGGAGACCTATTACCTCCTCCTTATAAATATATTAAAATTATTTAAAATTATTCAATAATACTGGGAATACCTTATATAAATCAATTTAACCCTACTAAGCGAAGACTTCCTACAAATCGTATTACGGGGCCTAACTACCAGAACTAAATATTTTAATATAATTCTAACCGATAATAAAAAGAAAAAAATAGATATCGCTTCGTTATAACGATTATACTTATAATATTACTATTATTTTAAATATTTAATTAATTTCTCTCTTCGTATCGACCGGTATTGGATACGCTCTAATTAATTACTAATAATTATACTAATCGCCAAAATGTAATATCGCGAAGACTAAATTACTATAATAGTCTCTTACTATGCTTAATTAAACCGAAATCACTTATTACGCTTTAACGCGATGGTTAGGCACAACAAAGTATTACGGGGCGCGAGCAAATACTAAGCTAAAACTTTAATTATTATACGAAGAATAAGAAGAGAATCCTATACGCGTACGAGAACTATATAGGGCATAGGGCGGTGGGTCCAGACCCACCCAAAACCGCTATATCACATAATAGCCGACGGCTAAATATAATACAGCTAGATAGCTGCACTCAGCTGGCTACACTACTGTAGCATATGTGTATATACACCTATATACAGGAACAGGGCAGTAATGCCTATAACACCGAAGCTATATATTAATTTTATAACGGTTAACCCTAAAATCTCTTCGAACCCAATTAACAATATAAGCCTAATTGCGAACGTTTCGTAACTTAAGCAAAATAATATCGATTTCTTAGGGTAATTTAGGAAATTACCAATAAATATAGGAAATGTCCCGAAGAAAACTAATACAATAACCCTTGTACCTACATTATTAGCCGCTAAAGGTATAAATATCGATAAAGACGTAGATTCGTAAAATAAGTATTTCCTCCATAGGATTAAAGGGTAGTAGCTAAAACACCGTATTATCTATTCCAAAGGTACCAAAATCCATCTCATTCTAAGCGCTATATTTAAAAGGATCGCCCAATTATAAATTAGTATTAATACAACAATACTACTCACAAACCTTAATATCCTAATCGCCAACCTTTATAGGGGTAACCTTTAAATTGAACTACTTTTCTTTATAACGTTTATAATATTCTATTATCTCGGCATCAACTACTCAATAGAAATTGAAATAGTATAGGAAGTCTATTTCCGGAATAACTCTAATATTCATATCCCCGTCAAATATAGGATTAGGTTTAAAATTAACGCCATCTAAACTTAAAAATCGAACACCAGGCTCTCGTAATTAAAAGAATTTTACGCCCCGTAGTCGGCCTCTTCTTAGTAGCTAGGGTTCTAATTATAACAATATATTGAGGGAGCTATAATCTTATATATAATCGTCAATATCGAATATACTATCTAAATCTTAATTATTAAGGAGATTCCTCATTAGGGGAATATAGGCGGGATTTCTAATACTAAAATCGTCGAAGAAATTATCATCATCGTCGGCGAAATTATAAATATATTACTCGTCCTCGTTACCGCCATTATTATCATTATTATTAGCCTCGTCCTAATATAACGTACAATAATTACGTTCAATACTATATTTATTAAAGAAATTGGCACGGGAAATATCTCGATAATAATTAAGACAAACTTTACTTTCATTACGAATATTATAATTTGGACTAGCATAAACGCATACCATACAAAATCCAATAATAGCATTACAGTCAATAGGACGGCGTACTTAATAATATACTAAATAAATAAAATACGGCGCTTCGTTAGGTTGAGTATTAGCGTTATTATTATTAATAGACTATATTAGAACGTCGGAAGAACTGGCTAAAGCCGGACTTTTCTCAACCCTAGCTCTTCCTACATATAGGATACAATAGTCCCTTTCTAGGAAACCGATAATAAAGTCCTGGCGTTCGGCTATACTATTACAAACGGAATAGACTTTATATTGAGAAGAGATATTATATTATATAATTAATATATAAAATAAACAATTGCCGGTAACGGGATGGCGGTTGGTAATATATCGAAAATAATAGCAATTCGGATAAATAAATCGTTCATCAATAATACAAAAAATACAATTGCCATTATCGCCACGGTCTATAAAAAGTCGTATAATACAACAATTCGGGCAAATAAATTACTTATTATTATTACAAAACCGATAACTACCTATAATTAAGTTACGGTCGGCAATAAGGTAGATAATATAGCAACAATAACATATAAATCAATCATCCGGCTGGCTAAGAATTGACTCTTTTAGACTAGGGTATTATCGTACAATCAATATAGCCAATAATAGAGTAAATATAATAACCTCGTTAAAGTCGGCACGATAGCAAGAACGATAATTACGCTAGATTTAGGCTCTTTCTTAGCGGGCTCGAATAGTCTCTTCATTATCCTATTAATCAAATTAACTTAATTATCAAAATATTAAAATAAATAACATACCTATAAATACTAGCCGCCGACTTTATATTAAATATCTTATTAAACCCGACTAACCTTAAACTAAATTACTTAGAATTCTAAAATATAAATTCTAAAACGGGAAACACCGGCGGTAATCAACTAAATATCAACTTATTATAGCTACAAAGACTAAATTAAACAGTTAACAAACCGTTCTAAACCCAGACCAACTCTCTAAACCGGCTAGGGTTAAACTACTTAATAAAATTCTCGGGGTTAGGGTCGTTATTAAACTCTAAACACTTCTTATTAATATTATCCCTATTAAACCTCTAACAATTCTTAAATAAAAATATCGACTTCTTCGCTATCAAATCGTTAACGTCTAAAATCGAAGCATTAAAATACCGGGGCTTACAATACCGGAAGCGGATCGGCATCGAACAAACCGGCAATCGGAGGCCAACGGTTAACTCGGATTCGGGTATCCTCCGGTAAAGACAACATAGCAGCACTAAAGTCTCTTTTATCACCAATATTAATATTAGCAACAATAACAAAATTAATAGTAGCTCGCAAACTAAATTACATTCAACGTCGTTAACTTCAATTCTAAAACAAAGAAATTAATTATTCAAAACACAACCTATCACAACCAGCCAGCCAACATTACCTAAATCGCACCCGCAACCCCCCACAATTCGGATCTTAACCCTCAAAGGCACCATTCACCCGCAAATAGTAGAATAATACAGGATACTAAATTCATAATAAGATTTACGCTTTTAAAAGATTTACTATTAAACAAACAATACTAATTAACTAACTAGCTAATAAGAAAGAATAATAATAAACTAAATAATAAATAAAGAAAAACATAATTTATAATAGTACGCTTATTACAACAAACGTTACAAATAACAATAATAACGGCGGGATCGGCTTTACTAACAAATACCGACATTAACTTTTTCTTACTACAAGCGTAGCATCTTTAAATAACTATAGCCGGTTAACTTTATTATTCTTAATTACCAGGCGGCGGCGGCGGCGCATAATATTTAAACTCCATTTTAATTAAATAAATTAAATAACTAAATAATTAAATAATTGAATAACTAAATAACTAAATTAACTATCTAACTAAATACAAAACCGAATCGCATTAGCTAACAAATAGAAAGAATAAAAGCCAAAAAGCCAAAAAGCCAACACCCTTCCAGCTTCGTCCAACTAGTCCACGTATTATAAATTAGGAACTCTACACCGCTGGGTCAATAAAATCTTCGTTTAAGTATAATTAAATAACTAAATAACTAAACTAAAGATAGAAAGCTAAAAAGCCAAAAAGCCAATAATAAAATACTAGAAATAATATTAGAAATAATATCTCTTAACTCGTCTTTCTCCAATTATTAATCGCTATTATTAATATATATTCCGTAGAACGAACCGAAGTCTCTAAATAAAAATAAAGACATTAATAGAAGAATAGGCAAATAGTAAAGAGGGGAACCAACCCATTATTTTAATAGAAGTCGTCGATTTTATTACTCTAATATTAATTACTCTCCTACGATGCCAAAAGCAGCACAGACCGAGCCGAAGCCTAAATAATAAAGACAATCGTTAGCAAACGAACATACACATAACAGGGAGCAAGGAGGGGAATTAACTAAGCTAAATAATAATTATTACAATTACTTTTATTACTATTTAGCTCGTCTTTATCGAGTCGTTAATTGCTTTCGTTAATTTCTAAATAATAAAGATAGTAAAAACGTTAGTAGAGGAATATATAAATAGTAGGGACTAAGGAGGGGAACTAACTAAGCTCGCTAAAGTAGGCAATTAATATAATATACTGTCGCGAGAATAAATAGTTAATAGAAGGATATTATTTAAAATAATCTAAGAAATTAAAATAGTATAAATATTGGATATGGATATTGTAAGGATGTTGCGTTAATAAAATCGAAAACGTAGGTAGGTCTATATAAATTAAAAAGATATTAATAAAACCGAATAATTAAATAGGGAATAAAGTAGGGAGGGGGGACTTACGCCGGTAGTAAATAACCGATATATTCTAACTCGGCGTTATAAAAGATTCCGATATATTTCCTATAGAAGAAGTTAATAAGGGAGATAAAAAATAGGAGGAAGGGAATTAACTTATTATCGATAAGGGAATAGTCAAATTTAAATTGCTATAGGATAGTATTAAAAAATATTTAAAATTAAATAGGTTAATCTCTCTCTAATATATATTAAAGAGGAAAGAGTTTAAAAACCGAGAAGCGGAGGGAGCCAAATTCTTATACCCTTCTAGGAAGGAGCCGACAGGTATTAAAAATTTCTTAATAGTCTAATTAACAATCGGTAAATAATATTACAACTACGGTAAATAATATTACAACTTCCTTTATTAATATTAAGAAATAGAAGGTAGTAGGATAACTTAGAATAATAATCGCGGGTCGTAATAGGGAAAGTAGTATTTACACTTTCCTCGCCCCGCTTACCGGACTTCAATCGCAAAGTAACCTACAATTGAATACAACGTAGAAAAGTCGTATAAACACTCGTATAATCATTTAAAGGCTTAATATCAATAATTCCAATACTTTCTTAATATTGCACAATAATTACAATAATAAAAGAAGTAGTTATTAATTAATTAATATTAAAATAAAGGGTAGTAAGGTAAGGTTTACACCTACCCCGTTAACTTATCTAGTGCGGGACCGAAAATCGTACGGGACCGAAAGTAATACGCAATTAAAAGTAATACGCAATTAAAAGTAATACGCGATTAAATACACTTCACCAAAAGTCGTGCAAACGCGTGCGCAGTCGTTTAAAGGCTTAAAATTAAAAGATATCAAAAATTCCAAATAATTCCTAATATTACACGATAATTACAGCGATAAAAGAGGTAATATTATTAATTAAAAGTAGTAGGGTTAAAAGGCAATAACGTAAAAGGCGGTAGCCGGTACGCCGACTTGCCGGGAATACTAGAATTGCCAAGAGTACCAAATTAACGGGAGTATCAAACAGCCGGCACGCGAGCCACGGTCGCGCAATCGCATACAAATAGCCACGCGACCGGTCGCATACAAATCGAACTTTATAACACTATTACAACCGCATTTCACGCTACATCTTCATACAAATAATATAACAAATACAAACGAATTTACTCTATTTCATAGTATTTTTTACATTCTAATACATACAAATTGGATTGAACTATATCAATCTAAACGTCTAGAAATATAGTATAATCTACGTTGCTATTAATATAGTATCTTAACGATTTCCTAATCGGGCATAGAATAGGGACCCTAACTCCGCAATTAATTGCATTCTAACCTATTATAAACAGAACCGCCGCGCCTTCCGCGCTTCAATATAGGCCCACGGACCACGACCTCTAGTGTGGATCTAATTGTAGTACCTAGGGAGGTGGGCCCGACGACAAAAGTGCTTGGTAAAGGCATAGGCGTTTCAATAATTTAATACTATCGCTACATTCGTCGTAAAATATTGCGAGGGGAGTAAACGACCTTCCTAAGTCGATTACTATTGTCGGTTTTCGTTTTAGAGCACTTTTTAACTAGAAATCGGCGTTTCCGGTTTCGGCGTCTTTTTGGAGAATTTATTTAAACCGTTAGTAATATTATTTATACTATAAAAAAATATTTTAGTCGATTACATTACGCTATTAATATTATATAAATAGCGAAGGCAAATATTTAAATACGTCGTTATAATTATAGACCGGCTAATAAAAATACGGTATTTTATTCCTATAATCGATTTAATAGTAAAAGAATTAATTAATTAATTTATTGAACGGGTTTATAATATTTATAGTCTGCCTAATACTATTGTATTAAATAGGGGTTTTTAATTTATTTTATAGTTTTAAAGGGTATTATTAGTAAGATTGGAAATTAAACTAATTCCCTCCTCCGTTTTCTATTTAGTTATTAACGGATAAATAGAACGGATTAATACCGAAATAGAAAGATATTTGCGAACCTTTATTAATTGGATATAAATATTATAGGGTTAGCCTATAATGTAGTTGTACTGTACTAACCGTACATGTGCTATGCTAGTACTTTATACTATAGCTTAGAGCTATATACTCGCACTGGTTATATACTTCGTTACGTATAGTCTCACGTACGCGCGTACGGACTAGCCTGTCTAGGCCCTCGCTTATATAGTTAGTCCTCTATATATATTTCCCTTTCTCCTCCTTCGTATAATAATGTATATTTTACCCTACCCCTAACGGTGCCCTCTCGCCCCGTAATAATTTATTATATTAAGCTATTACATTACGTACGCTTATTATTTAGTAGAGGAAGATTGATTGTATTCGAATCGTATTAATCAATTAATTAAAATTCGTCCTTATACGATTAAGATTTTAATCGCGATCCTAACTATTGAATTAAATAACTACTAAACCGAATATTATTAAATAGTTTGTACTCTCTTTCCCTTATATTTATTTAATATATTAATTTAATAATTAATATTTAATAATACTTTTTTATATATTCCCCCGGTAACCGATAATTTTATTACGATTATTATAGTTAGCGCCTTCACAGCCTTCGACCCGGAGTATTAAAAGTAATTTAAAATTCTAATTTAAATATTTAAAGGCTTTAATAATTAAATAATTAAATTATTTATCGTCGTCCCCCTCGAATACGCTTTTAATTTCGCTAATTTTCCGGTCTTCTAAGTCTTCTTTACGGCTATTTATCGTCTCCTTCGCAACGATATCGTCGTAACTAAATCCTAAGTTCGAAAATTCGAAAAAGAATTCGAATTAATATAATACGAATTTATTCGTCGTAATAATAATATTACTACCCTTTAAATATAAATTACCTTTAAGGTATAGGAATATAATAATTAATTTATTATATTTTAGACCTCCTATAATAATAAATTAGAAGCCGTTTAGAATTCTTATTGCGATTAAATTAATATTTTATAGATTTCGTACGTTAACGAATTCTAAGCGATTTATACCTTTTATTAGGATTTAATCGGCTTTTTTAACGCCGATATTATTAAATTAACGAAGGAATTTAAAGATTTCCGTACTAGTTCTAAAGAAGTTTATAAAAAATAAATAGAGAAGTATTAAAAGGCCCTTACTAACTTCTATAAGCGCTTCGCTACCCTATTTTTAGAAATAATTCCCGTTCCCTCTAACGGCCTTAATAAACCTCTTAACGAGCCTCCTACCCCCCCCGCCGACGAGCCTAATAATAATAAAAATAACGAACTTAATAATAACGAGCCTAATACTATAATAATTACGGACGACGGTAGCGGTTATAGGTCGATATCGCGTATTACCGTATTGCCTATATTTAATAGTAAAGGTACCGCTATTAAACGTACTACTAAATATTATACTTAGCGCCTTCGTATTTAATTCGTTTAATTTGACGACCCTTAGTTTTTTAATTTTGAATGTAAAAAATTCTCGTTTATTGCCCGCTCTATCGAGGGCGCTCCTTTCGAAATTATTAAAACGGAATTTATTAAAATCCTAAACGATTTACCCGCTAAATAAATTAAAGTGGACGAATTATTGGTAAAATTTATTAAAAAGTATAATAATATTAATATTATTATTTATTTTCGTTGTAAATTCGAAAAATTAAAAATAATTAAAAGTATAAAATAGTAAGAATTCGAGGACGAATTTACCCGCTTTATCGACCGTTATAATTTCGACGATAGTATAAAGATTTATTATTTGTATTAGAAGATCTCTAAACGTATTTATACCGTTATTATTTATTAAAACCCTTAACCTATTAACAATAAATACGACGAATAAATTATATTTATTTATAATTTTGTAAAGAATTTAGAGGATAAAAATTAGTATAATAAGAATATTAACCCCTACTATAAGACCGGTACCGGTATTACCGCTGCTGGTATTTTTAGCGCCTCCGCCTCTACTAGTAAAACTACCGTTAGCTAAAGCGGTAACGTTATAAATTTCGACGCTATATCCGCTTTTAATATTTAGATCTTTTGTATTATTAATAATAATATTTTTAAATTCCGTATAAAGAATAGAATATATACCCGCTGTAGTAAGAAAAACTATTATTCGGTTAAATACCGTTCGCGCATTAACTTTAAGAAAGAAATTAAATTTTGTAATAAGAAGAAGGGTAAAAATAAAAATAGTAATAATAATAATAATAATAATAATAATACTAATAATAATAGTAGTAGTAATAGCGGTTAATAGTAGTAGCCGGCCTAGGGTTAATATAGTTATAATTAATAGCGCCCTAACTATAGCGGCGGCTATTAAATCTATACTATAGGTACTATTACTCTAACTCTTAATACCCCCGGCCCCGGCGGTTATTACTACCCAATCCCCGTTTACCAACCCGGTTTTATTAACCCGTTCGTTAATAACGAAAACGGCGCCGTTTACGGCTAAGGAAATATATAACCTTCTAACTAAATTACGCTTAAAGGCACTAATCTACCGGATAAGGAAAAAGAGGAAAATAAAGGCCTATCCTTATATAATTAAATATTATTAAAATAAATAAATCTTTAATAAATAACCGTTATAAATACCCTAATTTATTAAATCTCTCTATCTACTTATTTTATAAACCGTATAAATTATATTATTCTACCCTCGTTAATAGCGGTTATACCGCTCTTAATTTTATTAATTATCGTTTTATCTTTCGATATCGACTACTTTTTTTTAAATTATTAGTCCTTAAACTATTATATCTCGCCGATAATTAAGCGAAGGGTAATATTACTTACTTTTCTAAATTAATAATATAGGCGGGTATTTATTATAAAATTATTGATTTATTTATTTACAATTTCGCCGAAGATAACCCTATTATTTTCGGTTACCTTTAATTAATATATTATACCCTGGGTATCGATTGGCCTAATAATTCCCTTTATTTCGGTCCCGCTTATAAATAATATAATTATTTCCTTTATAGAGCTGTTAACCGTCGCGCTCCTTTAACGGCTCGCTATTTCTTTACTCCCCGCTTAACGTATAAGAAGCCTTTTTTTGAAAAAGTATTTAACGAGGGGGAACCGGAATTATTATAAATGGAATCCGCCTACTGCTTATTTATTTTTACGATTATAAAACGAACCGCCCGTTAGAAGTTCAACCGGTTTAAAAATTAAATAATTAACTGATTAAATATTATCCTATTTAATAAAATTCTAATTGGCCCCGGCTAAGCCTTTATATTAGTAGCCTTCCTAATAGAGTTTCGAATTCCCCGCCTAGCCCTTTACCGTATTATTAGAAGATTCTATATTAAGGTTATAAATTACCGGATTTTAATCCGTTTCTATAGTATCCTTAATAGTCTTATTAACTCTAACGATATTAAAGAACTCTTTATAATAAATTTTAATTAATTGGCCGAAATGTATAAATTCTACGTTATTTGTATAATTAAAGTTAATATAGAGGAGGATATTAGAAAGATAATAAAGGAGGATAAAATAGAGGAAAAAGGAGGTATTTTAAATCCTAGGAATATAAATAATAATTTAATAGAGGATATAATTATAAAGGTATTAATAAGTAAAAAATAGAGGTATAAAAGGTTTTTTAATAGTAATTATTATTAATAAATCGACGTTTTAGTAAGGGAGGGTAATACGGCCGCTTTACGTACCGTAAAGGTCGCTAATTCTATATAAATTAATAATATTAGTAATAATTTCCTACGTTGTAAGGAAATTATTAATAAATATTTCGCCGTTAACGGTATTAATATTAGTAAAATTACGTTTAAAAACGTTATAAAATTTTACGAAAAAGTAAATAAACCCCTAAAGACCGATATTTAAATTTAAGTTAAGCTCCCCAAATAATATTAGTATTATATTAATATTTTTAGGTAAAAAGGCGCCAAAATTCTTCCCTCTAACTATTTATACGATTTCAAATTTAAATTCTATCCGGGAATGTTATTACTTACTTTTCGTAGCTACGCTTTCAACCTAAACGAATTTAACGTTATTAAAAAATAAATCGACGATAATTTTAAGAAGAAGTTTATCCAGCTTTCTTAATTTAAAGTATTAATATTAATTTTATTCGTTAAGAAATTAAGAAGTAGAGTCTATATTTGCGTCAATTATAGAAATATTAATAATGTAACCTTTAAGTCCCGTTACTTATTACTATTTATTAAGGAGATTCTAAATATAATTTACCGTACTAAAATCTTTATTAAATTTAATATTATTGCGGTTTTTAATAGGATTCGTATTAAATAGGGCTACGAATAGTTAACCGCTTTTATAATACGGTTTAGCCTATTTAAATCCCTAATTATTCCTTTTAACTTATAAAGCGCTTTCGGGGCTTTCTAAAACTATATTAATAATATTCTTTATAATATTCTTAATATCTATACGACTGTATACCTCGATAATATCCTTATTTATTCGGATAACGTACAAAATTATAAGCAATACGTTAACGACGTTTTTAATAGATTTACTAGGGCAAGTCTTAATATTAATATTAATAAATACGAATTCTATATAATATATACGAAGTATCTAGGCTTAATTATTACCCTAGGCGGTATCGAAATAAATTTAGAAAAAGTTAAAATAATTATAGAATAATAGGCCCCGGAATTGAAGAAGTCCCTACAATCCTTTTTAGGTTTTGTAAACTTTTACCGACGGTTTATTAAAAAATTTTCGATTATAGTAACCCTACTTTACGAATTTATAAAGAAGGATATAATTTGGATTTAGAATAATAGTTATTAAAAAGTATTCGAATCCTTTAAAAAAGCCTTTATTAAAGGCCCCGTTCTAAAAATCTATAATTAAATTAAAAAAATTATCGTTAAGACCGATACTTCTAATTAGGCCGCCGGCGGTACCCTTTTATAGTATAGTAACAATAGTATTCTCTACCCCGTAATTTACTTCTTAGCTAAATATACTTTATAAAAATATAATTATAATATTTATAATAAGGAATTATTAATTATTATTAAAGTTTTAAAAGAGTAGAAATTAAAATTCGAAGGGGCCTAGTAGCCGTTTAATATTTTAATTAATTATAAAAATCTATAAACTTTTATAATTAATAAGTAATTTATTTAGCGGTATATATACTAATTTTAATTCTTATTGTATTTTAATTTTTTAATTAAATATACCCCCGGCTCTAAAAATTTATAACCGGATGCTTTAAATCGCAAGCCTAACGACTGCTTTAATAGCGAAGAGGATAATTGCTTAATTGCCCGTAAATAAACTTTACTAGACCCTTTTTAATTTAAAGAAAGTTATTTCGAATCTAACAACTCCGCCGCTAATTTTTCGCTTTATTTACTAAATTAAAAGGATTTCGATATTAAATTTATTAATAATTTAATTCGTACTAATTATAAAACGTCTGTTTTTTTATAAGAGCTAATTTCCTACCTTATAGACGAATCCCGTCGGTAATAATTATCGACGATTAAAAAAGTTTTTTATAAAGCTTTTTCGGAATATTATACTATTAATAGTATTATAAAATAGTAAAATAAAGTTATTATCAATCCCTATAATAAGAACTTCTAATTCTAATTAATTAGCCGATAATATAATACCCCCGGCGTAGGCTACTTTAACCGTAATATTATATACGAATTTCTATAATATAACTTCTATTAAAAAGGGATATATAATAATATAAGATTTTTTTATAAGGGCTACCTTCTATATGCGAAAACTAAATTTTTAAAGCGCGGTTCTACTAATTATTTTAAACCCGTAGCCGTCTTTTTAATACTTTAGAAGGATATTTCTATCGACTATATTACCCCGCTACTGGTAAATACCTATTTAAATTAAATTTTTAAATATATCGCCGTCGTTATTAACCGCCTTACGAAAATATATTATTATATCGTAATTATAATCTTCGAGGCTAAAGAATTAGCCGACTGTTTTATTAATTATATTTATTCGATTTACGGCCTATTAAATAATATTTTATCCGATAGAAGTACTTAATTTATATTATATTTTTAATTTACCCTTTATAAAAAATTATCCGTTATTTGCAAATTAATTTCCGCTTTCTACCTGTAAATTAATGCTTAAATAGAATGTATTAACGTAAAAATAGAATAATTTTTAAAATTCTATATTAATTAAATACAAACGGACTAGGTAAAGTAATTAATATTTACGGAGTTCGCTAATAATAATATTATTTTATTGTCGATAGGGATTTTACTATTCTTTATTAATTACGGCTATTACTTTTATATAAGTACCGAACCTTATACCCTGCCGCCGTTAAATTTATTATTAATTTAATTCAAAGAGTACTATAAAATTAACGAATTAACGGATTATTTTTAAAAGATTTGGGATTTTGTAATTTAATAATTGCGGCGTATATAAGTATAATACGAAAATAATACTAATAAAAAACGTATCGATTCGTTTAAATATTATACTAATAATATAATCCTATTAAATATAATTAATTTCGCTAACGGTCGCTTATACGCTAAATTCTCCCCCTAATAGGAAGGCCCCTTCAAAATTATCCAAACCGAATTTTATATAGTTTACTTTACCCTATTTACTAATATAAAATACTTACTAATCTTCTACGTTTTTATAGTATAACCGTAGTCCGGTAAGGGATTATTCGGTTAAAATACTTTAATTAATATTAAAATTAATAATAGGAAGGTAATAATCCGAACGGACAATTAGGAGGAATACGAAGAATAGGATTTCGAAAAGTTTATTAACTATGCTTAATTTAAAAGCAATTTATATTAATATTATTATATTAAGTAGAAGACTGGCAACCCTACTTAGGAACTTATTAATAATATTATTAATTACGAATACTGCTTATAGTAATTTTACTACGAGAATTCGGATAAGCCTATCCTATTAAAAGTTTAGAACCTCTTCTATTAATTCGCTTCCAATTTTTTAGCCGCCCTAGCGCCCTCTCTAGCCACCCCTGCGCCTACTTTAATACCGGAGCCCCCTCGGCGCCGTTCCGCGCGCTTCTAATGGAAGAAAGTTTTTATAATTAATATAACGAAGCTATTCTTAAATACGATTATAATATTTACGATAAATATAATAATTAATAAGAATATAAAGGATAAATTATATTTAATATTTAAGAAGGTTATACGACGGTTAATAAATATATAATTTAGGAAATTACCCCTAATATAATTCGTAAATTACAATGGTTTATAAAGGAATAAGTCTATTATTATACGTATATATAGATTTTTTAATTCTATAAACTTCTTTTAAGGGGGGATAGTATTATAGGGTTAGCTTATAATATAATTGCACTATATTAACCGTATATATACTATACTAATGCTTTATACTATAGTTTAAAATTATATATTCGTACTAATTATATATTTCGTTACGTATAGTCTTACGTACGCGCGTACGGACTGGCCTATTTAGGCCCTCGCCTATATAGTTAGTCCTCTACGCACACTTCCCTTTCTCCTCCTTCGTATAATAACGTATATCTTACCCTACCCCCAACGGTGCCCTCTCGCCCCGTGATAATAAAATAATTAAATAAATTAATTCCCTATAACGGAATTTATTACTAATAATTTCGTATTAAAGACGACGGGAATATTATTTTTCTTTATTAACTACGGTTTTTATTTATAAATAGGCGTAGAATTAGCTAAATTATATCCTTTAAATATATTATAAGTTTAGTAGGATAAATATTTTAAAGCTTTAGAAATTACTAATCGTTTTAAAACGATTTTAGATTTCGTTACGGTTAAAGTAAAGGAAGTTTAACGACGGTATAAGGATAATATTAATATAAGTAGATTAAATACTTTATAATATAAGGTTAGGGATAAGGTTTTATTAAGTATAGAGAATTTCGAAATAGGGAGGCCGTATACGAAATTAATACCGCTCTATAAAAGGCCTTTTAAAATTATTAAAATTTATAATTATACTATTATATTCCGTTTACTAATTAATATAAAGTATAGTCCTACTTTCTACATTAGTAAGGTTAAATTTTGGATAGGAAGGATAGAAGGGGATATTAGAGCGAATTACAAGCGGATTATAAGGCGGATAGATAATAGGAAGGATTTTAAAGAATAAGAGTTTAAAATTATCGATAATTGCCGGAAGAATTTAAATAATAAATAATAGGAGTACTATATTATATAAGCGCCACTATACGTATTTAATTAGTAATTATATAAAAATATAGAAATATATTTAAAGGAAATTAGGAGGTTCTATAATAATAATCCGGACGCTTTAATACTATCGGTTTAGACCGCCGCCGAAAAAACGGAAGGATTACGAAGCGGAGGTTAAAGTAGATTAATAGGGCGGAGGAGTAAATTAACTATTAGAGGTTAGGGAGAACGGATAATATAAAGGGTAGAGGAGGTCGCCGCGTAAGGTAACGGCGGCTATAGAAGCTTTTATAGTGTAAATTAAGTAATTATTAAATATTTTTAATATTTTATATATTATTAGTTAATTATATAATTTCTTTTAGCCCGGAGTAATATTATAGGGTTAACCCTATAACGGTTTATAGTAGCGATAATACTAAGTCTGAACTAGAGATTAACTTATAATTTAAATTATTATATAAAACTATTATAGCGTTCGTAATAGTTTCAATCGTTATCGCTATATAACGGTTATATTAGCTTTACAACGCTTATAAAACTACTATAGAGCTACTAATTAGGACTAGCCTATAAAGGTTAGTCCTAAAATATACCCTTAGACCTTCCCCTTTCCTCTCCTTATACAATTACATTTGTTCTTACTTACTTTGTGCCTTTATACCGTGATAATTTATACCCTTTTAATAGAGAGGTATATTATAAGGAAAGTAGGTTCCTATAAAATAAACTATTAATTCTCTTACTTTAGTAAGGTTATTATAAGAATTAATACGATTATCGAAGAAATTAGACTTATTTAGGGTTATAATTCCTAAACCGAATAGGCTATTTCAAATACTTTTAAATAATATTTAAATAACCGTTAGTTTTTTAACCGCTAGTTTCTTAATTGCTAATTTCTCTTCTGTTAGAATAGGAGTAAGGGTAATAAAATTCGAGAGGCTCGTAAATACTTTACAAAATATAATATTATTACTATTTATATTTTCGTATAGTATTTTATATTAAACCGAATAGGTCTAGCCCTTAACCGATATAATTATTTAATTATTAATCGATATAGCCGCTTAATATTTTAATTAATATAGCCGTTTAGCCTTTAACTAAAAAGGCTATTAAGTTTTATATTATTATAATTTTTCTACCGGTTTTTAATAAATTTATTAAATTTTACTTAACGATTAGCGAATAAATTTAATAATTAATAGCGAAAATATTAATAAATTTAGTAATTAAATAATTAAAAAAAATTAAATATAAATACGAATATATAAAAATATTTATTAAAAATACGTATTTAATTCTAAAATAATTATTTTCGGCCGGTTATTTAATAATAATTCGCTAAAAGTATTAGAACGAGCGAGAATACTAGCGAGCGAGAATATTAGCGAGCGAGAATATTAACGAACGAAAATATTAGCGAGCGAAAATATTAATGAATAAGAATATTAACGAACGAGAATATTAATAAATAAAAATATTAACGAATAAAAATATTAATAAATAAGGATATTAAACGCTTTAGAAGAGGGTAGTTTTATATTATAATATAAATTTATTCTTAATAAATTATTTATTTTTACCCTTTTCCTTAAATATAACCCCCTATATAATTATATCCTTCTTTTACCCCTTGGGTTATACTTTTAAACTATAAATCGCATATAAAATTAAAACCGCGGGAAGGTACTAGAATACCGTATTAATACCTTATTACCTGCAAACAAATAAGAATATAATTTAAACTGAAGCAGGTAAATAAATATAATACTATATATTATAAATTTAGGGATTCCCTTTTTATCTTCTTCCCTTTTTTTCTTTTTTATTCTTATAATTAATACGGTTATTAATTTAAAGTAAAACTTTAACCCGATAGAAAAGTAAATTAGTATATTATCCTTTAATTTATTATTTACGGGTAAATAGGTTATAATATAAGTAAAGGCGGGTAAATAATATATTCTCTACTTAATTATAAGGAGAAAAAAGAGGAAAAGGAAAGAAGTAGAAGTTATTTATTATTAAATCTATCTCTTAATTTATTCCTCGCCTACTAATCTACCTATATAGTATTTACAATTTCCTTACGAAGTTAATATATTTTATTGGCCTCCCCCGGAATTAAATCGCTATTATAGAAATTATTTAATTAATTATTTTCTTTATTAAAAGTCGTTACCTTTATTATTTTCCTTAAACGCTAGCGTTCGGTTTTATATTCCTTTTATAATTCTTTATATTGGAATATAAAGTTATAGAAGTTAGCGGTGGCTAAAATAATATCCTTTTGGGTTTCGACGCTATACTTTTAATTTAAACGGTAGATTTAAAATTTCATAATTAATATACCCTATATAGTTTCGATATTAATACGAATCGAATTATAGCGTTTATTAAATAATTTTTACTTAGTCTAAAAAGCGCAGTTACCCTATTCCGGTATATAATATCGAATATTATAATATAAAATTAGTATTTTCTTTATTGCCAGATAATTAGCGTCTTTAAAATAATATTAATTATTAAGGATTCGGAAATTATTATTTATAGTATTATAGAAAATGTAAACGTCGTTAGTAGAGTTTTCCTAATTAATACGTAGATACGTAAAGCGACTATTTGTATTAATAGTACCTAATATATTTTAGATAGTAAAACCTTTGTAGGTAATTTAAATTAAGAATTAATTAATTAGAATACGTACGTGAAAAAGCTTCCTATTTATTATACCGAAGTAATTTTGGAAGTAGGGGTAGAATTTTGAAGATTATTAAATTTTAAATTAGACTATTAATTTTAACTATTTAACGAAAGCCTTTATAAGGTTGAGGAGGGATTTTAAAATATAATAAAAGGAATTGTTAGGTATTTAATAAATTAATATTATAATATTTGGTGTGACGGCGCCGGTCCGGCTATGCCGCCATAACCGCTATACCCCTATACGAGGACGGGTATTACGAGGTGCTATAAGGTATTACAAAGGTTGGAGGAACGAATAATATAGAAGGTTCGCGCTAAAATTGGCTAAGGCGGGCTCTAAGCCTATTAAAGGTATTTATTCTTATTTATTATATAGGTAAAGGGGGATACGAGTAAAGGGATTAATTATTAGCGACCCGTATATAGGTCCTATTATCGCTTACGTACTAGGGTATTTATTCGGGTTTGTACGTATATATTTAGTTCTCTTCCTTTTCTTCTCTTTACTTTAAATCTTCTATTATAAATAGTATTTTAACTTTGCCTTCGATTTATCTATATTAGCGCCCTTATATTATTTAAGGTCAACCTAATAATTACTTAGGAAGGTTAAATCCTAACGACTACGAAACCGATAATTAAAACCGATTTATCGTATTTCGAAGTACTAAGATTATCGATAAACTAATTAATATTATAGTACCCCCGTACTTGATTCGTAATAGTGCTAACGCTAGAATTGAAAGTTCTAATAATAACGATAAAGATTATTATGAAAAGGATAATCGTGGCGATTTCTTCGGCGACGAGGGCGATGAAAGCCTTGAACTTGTAGAAGGAGACGTTAATAATAAGGATGATTCTAAGTCGTTGAAAGAGAAGGATGAGGCTATTATTAAACCTAGCGTCGATAAGAAGAGGAAGTCTACCCCTAAACGCGTCGATCCTATTATTAAGGAGAATGCGAAGGCTTTTATACGCTTTAATAAAGAGTATTTTAATAATCTTTACCCTTTCGAAGAGAAATTTTATAGTAAATTTACCTTTCTTTATAAAAAGATTTTACTTTACCTATATAATTAATTTAAATCCCCTTTGGAAACCTTGGCCGATATTTTAATTAAGAATAAGGACGATAAGGAACCTAAACTATCGTTCAATTTATTTAATTAATATATTAGTAGTAAAATTAATAAATATAGTACCGCTTTTAATTTGAAGGATTTCGTTAAAGATTTGAAGGATAAGATAGAGGAATTCATTAAGCTCTTTATTTGCGACGTTATATTTTGTATCCCCTATTGTGCTCTATTATTTAATTTAAAGCTCCCGTTTAACAGCTATTTAAATGAAACTAAGTTTACTAAATTGTACGCTAATTACTTAGCCGATATATTCTATAAATTTAAACTTTGGGTTATAATAATTATAGTTTTGAAGGAATAAGTATCGGAATTGCGCTAGATTATTTTGTCTTTAAATATTAAATTCTATACCGTTTACAATTAGATATTAGAATTGGAAGTTGCCTTTTTAAACGCTTTTACCGGCGAGCTAGCCGCTACCTCCGATCCTAAGATAGTTTAGTCCTTTAAAAATTATTTAATAAATAAAAAAGAGGAAATTTAAACTTTAAAAGAAATTATTACCAATTTAAGTATTTTTAAAAGTATTTATAAACCTAATAATAAAACGTTAATTAAAAAAATAATCCTTCTTAATATTAAGAAGGATCCTAATACAATTCCCTTTCGCCGTTCGACTATTTATTTTATAATTATCCCCCCCAATAACGACGATAATAAAACGATTGCCCCCCTTCGTCGTACCCGTTTTTCGATTAGGTAAGCCGACCCTCCTAAATTTTATAATTAAGATAAGGAGGATAATATACCTTTTAAAGCCTAGTACGATTTGATTTAAAATAAATTAGAAATTAATATTAATTATTATTTTACCGATTATAATAAATTTTTCTATATTAAAAGTCGTTTGGCCGGTTATACTTTTAAAGATTTAATACTTTATTTCTACGAAATTTACCCCGATTAACTTATAATTTATTTTAATTTAATAATATATTTATAGTGCGAATATAGCGATTCTAATTAGGACGAAAAGGTTCTTATTAATTTTACAAAATTTAAAATAAAAGATAATAATAATCTTAACTTCTTTAAGAATAAGTTCGTACGTATAGTTAGCGAGTACTAACGCCCCAAGACCGAATAAAAGCGCGAATTGTTTTAACGCCTTCCCGTAGAATATAAGAAGTAAATAGGCGCTAAATATTACGACCCTTCTATTTTTTTCGAATTTTATTATATCGATTATTCTAGTTTTAGCTAAGTGTTTAAGATTATTACTAAGGAAGCTAAGGTTACTTCGTCCTCTTTTTATAATAATAAAGGAAGTAATAATAAGGGATTTAGTTCTAGCTCCGGCGGATTTGGTTCCGGTAGTTCTAGCTCCTCTACTTCTAAGCCCGCTAGCGGTAGTAGTAATAATCGCTCTATAGCCGACCGTATTAAAGAGACTACCCGTTTATTTAATAAGGGTCGTTATTTCCTTTATAAAGAGCGTAGTTATATTAAGCGTAATTGTCCTTAGAAGAATCAATACGATTGAGAACGCCGTAATTATATTATAATTATTATTAAGCGCTATTTAATTTACGAGAACGGTATTAGCGGTAATAAGCCCGCGGTTTCCGTTATTATTAATAGCACCGCCCCCGCTATTAATAAATAGGGAAATTGAATACTTTAGGTAAATTAGATTCTTTTTTAGGGGAGGTATCGGTTATAGAATAAATAAAGGAAAGATAAAGATAAGGAAAGGATAAATTTAATTTAATACCCTACTTAGGAGGGGATCCTATATTTATTTAATATACTATAATTAATAATAGAATATCTTTATTTATATTTAATGCCCTAATCGATATAGGAATAAACGGTTATTTATTTATTAATATAATATTTACTAATAAGTTGAAAGAATATTTATTAGTAGAAATAACGAGCGATTTTCCTATTCGAAGTATTAGTAATTACTAAAGAAAGATTAATTAAAGTATTAGAGAGGTCGTTGTCACAGGGTTAGCCTACCTGTGACCTGCCTAGCGCTGAGCACTGCTGTCACGATGTGCCAGAGTGCCTCGGCATGGCTCAGAGCCATGCCGTCCGGTCACGTGCGTAGACACGTGACCTCGGGCTGGCTCCAGGGCTCTCGCCCATATAGCCAGCCCTCTGCGCACACCTCCTTTCCCCTCCTCCGCACAACAACACATATCTTACCCTACCCCTAACTGTGCCTCTGCCCCATGATAGTCGTTAAAATTGTTTTAAGAGTCCGAAATCGAATAATACCCCCCAATTATTTTATAATTATTAATATAAATTATAATATTATTATTAGTTATAAATAGTTCGACTTTTACGATATTTAGGTAAATTATAAGAACCGTCGATTAATTTTCCCCCCCGAATAGAAACCAGACCCCGAGTAGATAAGGAATTTAAGTTTCGAAGTCCGCTTTAGAGGTTCTAACGTTATAAACCCGGAATATTAGAAAGATGTGGCTTATTGCGATGTATTTATAGATTGAAAAGATAAATAATGGGCTAATAATAAAAATAGTAGCCGTATAACGCCTAAATTTATAACCGGCTATACGGTTACTTTGGAACCGATTTTAGTTAGTTAACCTTTCCCGGATTATTATAAGAAAGAAATAGATTAAAAAGTTTACGATTAATATTAATAAGAGGTATAGTAATATTAAAAGTAAATTAAGAAACGAATCTTCGAATTTTAGGCCGATGTATTAAAGCTTAAGAAGATAATTCCTATTATATTAGCGGACCTTAAATATATTCGAAATAAGGAAATAAGTAAATTGGGTTATATTCGACTTTAATATTTATTTTAAAACCCTAATTTAATTTTTAAACGATTAAACCCTTTAAATAAGATAGAATAGAATTTAGTTAATTTTACTTACTTTATAGTATTATTTATAAATTCTCCCCTATTTATTTTAAAAATTAAATTAACCGAACCGTATAATAGTAAATAGGGTTCTAATAGCTAAGGTATATATAAATTGAAAAGAGATTTAATAGGTTGGTATAAAGAGCGACCAATATAGATATATATCCTCGATAGCGATTTATTTATACAATTTACCGCTAAAGATAATTATATAGTATATTCAATAAATATCTTCGAAATTGATTAGTTTATTTAATAGAAATACGTAATAAAGGACCTTACTTAGGAATTATTACCTTGCGATGAGAAGGAATTTCGGGAGGAGGCTTTAAAAACGGTATCGGAATATTATTATAATTATATCGACGTTTTTAGTAAATTTAATTTAAATATTTTACTAAATTATCGGCCGGGTAATTATAAGATTAAATTCGAGGAAGGCTATTATTTAAAAGAGTTCGGTTATAGCCTTTTTTATAAAATATTATTAAATGAATTAAAGGCGGTAAGGAAATATATTTTGGAAAACCTTTTTAAAGGGTTTATCGAAGTAAATTCGTCCCTTTAGGTAGTATTTATTTTATTCGTTAAAAAAGTTAATAGTAGTTTTTACTTTTGTATCGACTATTATAAATTTAATACTATTATTAGGAAGGACCGATACCCCCTACCGTTAATTGAAAAAATATTGGCTAAAATTGTAAAGGTTTAGTAATTTATTAAGATCGATATTTAATAAACGTTTTATTATATTCGTATAAAATTAGAAGACGAAGAATTTATTATATTCTATACCGGTATAAGAACTTTTAAATATAAAGTACTACCGTTCGGTTTAATTAATAGCTTAATTAATTTCTAAATTTTTATTAATTTAGTTTTAAGGCTATATTTGGGAGATTTTTATACGGTATATATTAATGATATTCTTATTTATTCTAATACCTTTAAAGAGTATAAAGATTATATCCGTAAAATATTAGTTAAATTAAAGGATATAGGTTTATAAACCGATTTAAAGAAGTACGAATTTTACGTTACTGAAATGAAATTCTTAGGTTTTATTATAGGCCGTAACGGTATTTCCGTCGACTTAGAGAAAGTAGAGGTTATTAAGGAATAGGTTATACCTTTTAATTTACGCGGAGTCTAATCTTTTTTAAGGTTTTATAATTTTTATCGAAAGTTTATTAAAGACTATAATCGAATAGTTCGTCCCCTTATTAATTTAATTAGGAAGGGGGAAACCTTTATTTAGACCCTTAAATATTAGGAAGCCTTTAATAGTTTAAAGTAACTATTTATTAACGCCCCCCTATTAAAATACTTCCGTTATAATACTGAAATTAGGGTAGAAATTAATACTAGCGATAGAATATTTACTAATATATTTTCTTAATTATAAAAAAATACGGGAGAATAATACCCTATAGCCTTCTTTTTAAAAACTATATAGAACGCCGAATATAATTACCCGATTTATAATAAGGAATTCTTAATTATTATTCGAATTTTTTAAATATAGTATTTAGAATTAATTAGTTTTCGATAAATTAAATTATTTACGATCGTTATAGATTATTAAATATTAGAATACTTTAATATAAAACGATTATTTAATTTTAAATAAGCAGGATAGGCCGAATTCTTATCTTAATACTATTTCGAAATTATGTATCGATTAGGTACGTAGAACGTAGCGGCCGACGTATTATTTTGAAAATTAAAAAATTTAAAGATTTAAAAGGATAAAAAGGAAATTTATTATATATTTTAAATTTTTAAACCTATAGAGGAAGTAGGAGAAGCGGTGTCCGTAATTATTAGTATTATTATTACGATTGGTATAAAATTGGAGGAGTCCGTCCTAATTATAATATTAAATATAGAAGGATTGGAATTAAGTCCGGTAGAGCCGGAGGGTTACGAATTAGTCGATGCTATTATAAAAGTTAATAGGGAAGAGGAATCTTTAGAAGAATATTAAATCCGGGTATATAAATTAAACTCCAATTTCGTAATAATAGTTAACGACTTATTAGTTTATTAAAGTTATTTCGCCATCCCTAATAAAGATAATTTACGTATTTATATTATCGACGAAGCGTACTCGACCCTAACGATTATATACCCCGGCCGTAATAAAATTCGAATAATCCTAAATTATTATTATTAATAGTTAGATATAGCCGGCGATATTAAACGTTTTATTAAGAATTATATAATTTATAGGGCGAGTAAAGTATTTAGAAATAAAATACCCGGTAAATTGTACTTTATCCCTCTATTTATTAGGAAATAGACTTTTATTATAATCGATTATAAAAAAATACCTAAAGATAAATATAGTTTTAATAATATTCTAATTATAGTAGACCGTTTAATAAAATCGTTATAAGTTATACCCTATATAGAGAAATCGACCGTTCAAAATACCGCCCGGATATACTACGAAGGACCCTATAGAATTTATAATATATCCGAAGAGGTTATTTTAGACCGTAGCCTTTAATTCGTCTCCGCCTTTACTAACGAAATATTTAAATTGATAGGTATAAAGTAAAGGTTAGCTACCGTAAATTATAATTAGACGGTTAATTAAGTTAAAATTATAAATATATATTTAGATTAATAGCTACGCCCCTTCGTAAACTACTATTAAAATAATTAGTTTGAAGCTATCCCCGCTTTAAATATAGTTTAAAATAGCCTTCCTTAAAATAATATTAGCTTCTCCCTTTATAAGATTATATTTGGCTACCCGATATATATACCCTTCGATTAGGAGGCGCGTACTTTCGACGCCGGTTTTAAAAACGAATAGTTAATTAGGGAATAAATTTAAAAATATATTTAATATATTTATAGATATATAGAATTTGTTAGGGAAATAATAATAAAGGTATAGGAGGAATAAGCCCGTTAGGCTAATAAAAAGCGTAAAGATTTAAATTTTAATGTCGGCGATAGGGTTATTATTATTAAGCGGCTATAGTTAATAATTATTCGCCCTAGCGATAAATTCGATTTCCTTAATACTTATAATTATTATAAGATTATTAAGAAAGTAAAGTATTCTTACCGGCTAGAATTCCCCGATAATTGGAAGGGTTTTAATCTCTTCTACGCTAACCGTTTACGTAAATATAATAATAACCCCTTATTAGGGTAAGCCGCCGAATATTTAAGCCTAATTAATATTAACGAAAACGAAAACCCTAAATAAGAAGGCGACAAAATTAACGCTTCTAAAATCGTTAATAGGAAACTCTTCTATAATACGGACTAGCGAGGTTAAGACCCCGATTTAAAATATTAGCCGGCTTCGGACTTTAAATATACCCCGAAGGCTCTTTAAAAATTCTATAAAATTAACCTAAATACCCTAGGCCCGCCCAAACGGATAATAAACTAATTAAACGAAGATTGGGAAGAATACAATAATAACGAATTATTAGAATTACTAGGATTGAGACGCTTACAACGGATTTTACATAAGTAAGTTCGCTAAAAGATTGTAACGTCTATTATAAAGTACTCTCTAACAAAACTCGCGGACGAATCTTTTATATAGGGGGGGGTAATATAACGGCACCAATCTAGCTATACCGCTATAACCGTTATACCCCTATACGAGGACGGGTATTACGAAGTACTATAAAGTATTACGAAGGTTAAAAGAATAAATAATATAGAAAGTTCGTACTAAAATTAACTAAGGCGGGCTCTAAGCCTATTAAAGGTATTTACTCTTATTTATTATATAAGTAAAGGGGAATACGAATAAAGGGATTGGCTATTAGCGACCCGTATATAGGTCCCGTTATCGCTTGCGTACTAGGGTATTTATTCGGGTCTATACATATATATTTAATTCTCTTCCTTTTCTTCTCCTTACTTTAAATCTTCTATTATAGATAGTATTTTAACTTTGCCTTCGACTTATCCATACTAGCGCCCTTGCATTTGGTATAGTAGTTGAATATATATTAATTTGTAAATAATATTAAGATTGTAATAAAAGGTAATACCCGCCCTCTTTATAATTAAACCTTAAATTAGGATATTAAAGTAAATAATAAGCTTTTATTTACTATTAAAATATTATTTATCTTTTAAACTATTATAAGAAAAAAGTTAGGAGTAAAAGGTATTAAAAATCTCTATACTTATACGAAACGTATTATAGAAGAGGCTTTCCGGTAGATTAAGAAATTTATTTATTTTTAACTTTCGAAAGGAGACTATTTAATAAAAGATTAGTTTAATATTACTTAATAGTATAAAGTTATATAATATAAGGATATATAAAATAATAATAATATTAGAAATAACGGCCTAGAATTATATTTAAAACTCTTCGTTAAGTTGGAACTCTTTTTCATCGTTATTGGGCGCTATTATAAAGATTATTAGGTAAATAAAGAGAAAAGGGTATAGAGGAGAAGGAGAAAGAGATAGATATTTCGATTAGGGTAATAATTAATATTTATTAACGAATTAGTATTTAAAATTAAATAATTTGAGTAATTTGGCTAACTTTTTTAATATATTTAATAAGGCGTTGTAAATACAGGGCATATATACGTTAAAATCCAAGTTTACTATACTTCTTATTACAGTACTACTCAAAATCGAGTAGTTTGGTAATAAAAATTGCAGTTAAGAATTTGAAGGATTCTAGGCTTCTAATTAGTCAGATTAAAGATTTGGGGTAAGTGTAGGTAGTTGCAGGTAGTTGCAGGGCGTACATAAAAAATAAGGTTTTTGAACCGAACGCTTTACGGGCGTAGTAAAGTAGTAACGCAGTAGAGGTCTTTCTACACCAAAAACGCTAACTTTTTAACTTTTTACAGCGGAAACGAACACAACTATAGGGAATTGGTTGAACCAATGTTGAGCAAGGAGTTATGGGAAGTATGGTGGCTTAGGGAAAGGGCTGACTGGAGGATGCGGACATCCTGTAATGAGGCATTTCCAGGTGTTAAAAGTTAGAGGGCGCATTGGCGACATGGCAGCTATTACAGCGATTGTTTGATGACATTTTTGCGATAGACTAGAGCGCAAGTGATCTGTTAATCACCTCCACTCATAAGCAGGAAACAGGGACAAGGTGCAACGAGCATAACATCGAGCTTACAGTTTTTTAATACCTTAACTGCATCTTGTAGTGACTCTCGCCTTCCAATATTTGGAATTCCAGAGTTTTGTGTTTTGGGAAGGAGGGGAGGAGAGACTGGCGAGTGTCACCTGCGCATATGAGGCAGCAACGGCAATTTGGGAAGGCGTCTTTCACACCAGCGGGATCAAAGATAAACCGTTGTAGTTTACCAATCACTGTTTCCCACAGGAGAGCAGTCACCAACCTCAGAAGTACACCGGGAGCGCTTTGTGCAAGTATCATGGCGGCCCATTCATCACTGACGAAAACCAACGACTTCGGCTCTTGTCACCTCAGCAGCAACCCAAAGACGCAATGAGCATGAAGAAAGCTCAACATTTTGCTCACCCTCTTTAAATATCGGGTTTCAGTGTCCTCCACAAGAGAAAATATGGAGTGGGAAGCAAAGACAAACACAACAAGTGAGGACGGTCCCAGCCCGACCGAAAAGAGCCGCCAACATCGGATGATAGCCGTCTAGTCCAAGGCACCAAGGCAACAAGGCATCCAACCGAACCCCTCAGCCTGCCACCCAAGCGCACCAGCGCCCTCCGTCCCTTATAGGCTCCCGTCCCAAGGAGGTTTTCTAACAACAACGGGTAGTTGGTCGAGCGGCAGTTGGTGTTGCACACAGCACACCCATATTATACCCGCTCAAAACGCCACGGGTTCGAATCCCGTGGTGGCAGCTTTCGACACAACTATTGCTCAGATATTCCTGTGGTCTATATGGCTGCAACATACGTCTACCTGGGCTAACGAGGTCGAGCTGTGACGGACGAGGGGATACCTTCGGGTATCATTGACCAACTACAGTTTCTTTTTTCTCTTTTTTTTCTCTGGTGGTGTCGAATCCGTGCTTCATGTAAGTCTGTGCATATATGTCGGACGCATGTAGGCCTTCAGGACGGTCGTCAACGACCCTGCGCGCAAAACTTGGACTCAGGTTAACGGCAGAGTTGGCCACTTGCTCCCCTCTCTTGCTCCCTTCACTCGTTCACCATTGGATGCAAATCCTGCCCCACATCATTCACCCCTTTTGGCACCAACACCACCCAGCTTTTGGCCCCCGTACTTTTTCTCCTCCCACACCCTGTACTTGTTCCTACCGAACAATTATCTCAACCGCCATTCCCGCCCAAGTTGTGGCCCTCGTCTCTGCGGTATGTACACAACCACATGTATCCGTCTCAAGCTTTGTACGTTCATGGGAATATCTGACACAAGGAAGCCGAACAGCAGCGCCACAACACCAGCCCTATGTCGGAGATTGGAGGAAAACAGAGCCTTGCTCTGGAAGACAAGGTCTTACCAGCCCATCAGCCGCATTCACGCAGCAGCGGCGACGTTAATGCTTCTACTGAAAGCAAAGTCAGCTATGACGAGTCAAGCCCATCCACGCTTTCTGTGAGACCTTGTCCAGCATGGCATAACAGCTCAATCTCTGACGAGAATACACAGTATGAAGCCCAAGTCCTGGCGTCATCTTCCTCCTTCACGCGCGACAACATCGAAGAAGCCACTCAAACACCATCCACAGCGGAAGCCAGCGACACGCCCGAATCTACCTGGATCGTCCAAATATCGGACCCGAAAAATCCCCAACATGCACACCGCGATACGCCGACAGCCACTGCCGAGAAGCTCTCAACAGTAAAACTTGTCTTCCCAGTGCTTCAAAAGAAGCTGAACAGCAAGATTGAGAGGAAGAGGTTGGTAAACCTAAAACTTCGGAACAATCTAGCCAAGATTGAGGATTGCGAGAAGTACCTGAATACCTTGAAGACAATGGAGGGAGAGCTGGAAGCGGAAAAGAAAAAGGCATCCGAGCTTCTGGCATTGTTGAGACAGGCTGAGCAAAAGTTCACGGCCTCGGTCGACGATTGGGAGAGGATGGTACGCGAGCATCTGGAGTAGATGACTCGGTTTTTGTGACCTGACGATTGCTCTAGGCAATGACTGGTTGTGGTTGTCATCTAAAACTAGAAGGATAGCACGGAACTACATACACGAAGGTACGCCGGTACTTTGAAGTGTCCTGCGCCGTATGATGGGATGACATATGGAAGGAGCAAACTAACAACTGGTCTTTTGTTTGTTGACAATAGTGGGATGGATTTGAACGTCACAGTTTTACAAAATCTTCATTATTTCATCTCGAAGACAGATCTCATCTTGACTACCTGACTTTGAAGCCTATACACTTCTTCCTCCTTGGGTATAAATTCCCCCCCTCCCCCGCTTCTTCCACAACCTCTCCCTTTTCTCCATTTCTTCAACGTTCTGAATCCAATCCCTTCGCTTCTTTCGAGGGCATCGCAGGTCTCACTTGCTTGACGAGAACTATCACGACATTTGGAAGACCTTGTAGCAGACACTATCGCACGTAGCGCCAGGGGAATCTTCTACCACAAAGCAACGACGTTTTGATCACTCATCATTATCACCCTCCTCTCAGGTCATACGCACACGCATACGACACTCGATCATCATGGAGCAGTGGAAGCTTCCTGAGTTGCGCCAATCAGTCGGCTATCAACTTCGTGTCCCTGGTAGGTTCCTTTAACAAAGGCCTTTCTACCTAGCCACTCTGCTCTCTTTTAACACAGATCTAACATGTGTCAGGCGGCAACCCTTTCCAGCAAATCACCGTACCCGCTCATGCACCAACTCCCACGCCGACCCCGACCTCCTCTGGTGCCGACCGCAACGCAAACGCTTTTCCCGTCCCCAGCTTGGATCGTGACAGCCGCCTGAAAAGGATCAAGAAGAACCACGAAATCATCAAGTCCCGCTTCCAAGTTCGTCTTGACAAGCAAGAACGCAAGAACCGCGCCCTCTCCGCGAGAATGGAGGAGCTCAAGCAATGCGAGGCGTTCTTGTCCAGTTTGCATGAGATTGAAGGCAGGGTCATGTTCGCTGAGAGCTTTGGAAAGTTTTTGGAGATGAGTGTCCAGGGTTGGGAAAGTGCAATTGGGCGGTACAACTTGGAGGGCACGGTGGAGGCGGAGGGAAGTGACGAGGAAGAAGGCGAGGAAGAGGGGTATGAAGAGGAATACGATGGGGAAGATGAAGGGGAAAGCGAGGAAGATGAGAAAGAGGGCACGGAGGAGGAGGAGGAGGAGGACTCCGGAGAGAAGCAGGAGTCGGAGTCCAACTCCTCCGATGCTGAAGACGACTACTGAGCTGACAGGCTTTTCGGGAGATTTGGATGTTGAACCTCCAGGCATCTGAGCCTGGCACGGGTGATGGTGAGGTTAATGGAAGGCAGATGGACACATGAAAGCTGTTACAGTTTGCCTCGTTCACACTAGAGGGATGGATCGGAACGTATCATTTCTACAAGTGGAAGTTTGCTCATTTCAGCTCAAGATAGTTCCGTCTCAATTCTTAATTTGAACTTCAACCTGCTGACGTCCATCTCATACATGGCTTCGCTTGCAATTTATCTCACTGAACGGCTGGCATCAGTCGTCAAGGTTCTGGGTACCTAGGTATAAAACCCAGTCCTCCCCATCTCCTCTCCCTCATCATTATTCTCCCTCCCACAACGCAACCGGCCACTTACCCAAGAAGTACCGCAGACTTCAGTTTCTTGACGTGGTCCATCTCCCAAGTTTCCGGCTTATAACGAAACGCAACCGACTACCATCTTGCTGTTCCAGGTATGTTTTCTCCAGCATAATAACGTTCACCCCCCAGGTCATTTTGCACAAATGATCCTGATCTGACACAATCCAGGCAGAAACGTGAACTCCATCCATCAAAACCTTCCGATGTCCAACCTTTACCCATCCGGTCGGGCCAGTTCCGCTCCCGCGCTTACTTCTACCAGCAAAGGAGCTACGCTTAATGAAGCCGGACACAACGGCGACGCTCCCCATATTGTCCACCCCACCTTGAGCCGAATCAAGAAGAACCTCCAAGCTCGACTTGCCGACCGAGAGAAGAAGAACAGCTCCGTCGCCGCCCGCATCAAGCAGCTGGAGGAGTGCAAGAAGTACATGGCTAGCATGCGGGAGATACAGGTCAGGTGGAATGACCAGGAAGCGAAGGGCAAGGTATTGGAGAAGAGGATGAAGGATTTGGAAGATGACGTTGAGGAGAAGGTGGGACAGTGGGAGGGTTGGGAGAGGGATGTGGGGGGATATGTCTCCAAAGGTACGCCGGAGGAGGAACTGAAGGAGCAAATCGAAGTGAAGGAAACGGTGGTGGTGGAAATTGAAGGAAAGAGAGTTGAGGTAGAGGTGATTGAAGTGGATGAAATCGATCAGGAAGGCTGGGTAGACCGCTGGGTGGAGGAGCTGCACAAGCTTATTGGGTAAGTGAAAGGGAGGGTATCTCGGAGCACGACAACGAAGTTTAAGTCACGGCGGAGGAGGACGATGATGACGAGGCGCGCACGAAGGTGGATTCTGGAGAGAAGCCACAAGAGGAGTCGAAAGGTTTGGAACTCTTGATGCACCTGAAGAATGGGTCGGATCCGATGGATGAGGAACCTACAACTCAATTCACGGAAACCAGCCAGGAGCAGGGTTCAGAGGCACATATGGAGATATCATACACACAGATAGAAACAGCCGTCAGCTGAAGATCACTATCTGAGTTTAGAAGGTGAAACAGGGATCGTATCACAGACACTCTGTTTGCCTGTCCTTTCGTCCCATCCTATTCTGCCCGTCTTCGTCTGAATAAGCCATTCACGGCCTATTGTCAACGGCTAGCTGCTCATCTCCATCTGAATAGCAGCCTCCTGCCACCAAGGGTTCCTTAAAAGGCCAATGCCACTGCCTCGAGAACAAGATTTCCCTCTTTCATCATCTACGATCTATATATTCTCTTTCAACTGTGATCCATCTCCAAGCAGCTTTCTGGAGTCCTCATACAACACAACAACACATTCTCGCATACACCGTTTGCCTCCCAACTACAAACCACGGCTTTCGAGACATCCTTTCCACTGTGCTGCACTCACTTCTAACTCAGAACCGCGGTCACCGGCTTTGAAGCATCTCCCGATGGCTCCCTCTCGCCCACGTGTCACATTCAGACTCACAAGAAAACTTGCACCTAGTAAGACAGATAAATTTCCTTTCCGACTCTTGTGTTGACATCACCTGAATCTGATGGACTGACAATGCACTTTCTGCCAGGTGTCGAAGCCCTGGCTGGAGTAGCTGTTCCACCCAAACCAGCGGGCGTTCGCAAGCCAATTGCTCGAGCAAAAGCTCAAACTGCAAAACCAGTCAACAGAGTCACGATTACACGGCCTGCCACCCGCGCCTACGCTAAAAAGGTGAAACAAGACGAGCCGGCAGAGGGACCAGAAGAGGAGATTCCTATCCGACCCACCGTAACCGCGGCGATTCCGGCTGTCGTTACACGTCCCGTCCTCCAGCCGAGCGCCCTCCCCGCTCCAACCGCCCCCGCCAACACAGAAACCGAACTCGAAAACCTCATGACCATTGGTCGCGAGCAAGTCGAGAAAGAACTGAAGGATCGAATCAAGGAAGAGCAGGAGAAGAAGCGTATGCTTGAGAAGCAGAAGACTGCCTTCAAAAGATATCAGAACTACCTTACAACCTTGACTGATTTGGAGGATGAGCTGAGGGAACTGAAGGAGGAGAATCGGCTGGATGAGGACATGGTGTCGGAGCAAGCAGAGCTGTTCCGTCGGAACACGATGAAATGGGGTAGGCTTTTTGAGGAATACGCTGGGGAGTTGGGCATTACGGTTTTTGACATTCAGAGGCTGAGTGATGCGTGGTGAGGGCTTGGAGGGGTGGTGAGAGGGGGGTGATGTCCGTTTTGGGAGGGTTCGAGGACGTGAAGATGGAAATGATGGCATGGCATGGGGATTATAGCCCGTCCACTCTCCTCTTCCCTTGCTAGTTGCTTCTTTACTTTTGCTATATGGTTGCTAGCTGACATCTACTGCCAAAATATCACGTATTCCGGTTGTCCGTTTTGACATGATCTGAAAACAAATTGGACGATACCTGAGTAACTCAAACGACCAACAGAAAATAAGGTAGTTTTTTTCAACACATTTAAGACGAAAAAAAGGAACAATTGAGCTACACTCGCACTTGGGTTAGAAACTGTGCCTGAAGCATTACGCAGATATCGTCTGATGCCGTCTTCATCCGCACTAGAAAAGACTCGTCGCTGAGTTTTCCGTTGACAGATAACTGAAACTGTCCCCTCTATGAGCCATTCGTCAGTAAAACATCCACTCTAGCTCGTTTGCAAAGATCACGGTTCACCTTAATCTCATTTCCAAAAGAGGACTCGAACCCTCGGATTCACGCACCTCTTTTCTGGCTGGAGATTCCTTTCGCAACTTCTTCCCATATATCCGCAACTTTCCCTCCACCACGGAGGAGCTCACATCCTTTCCATCACCAACATCACCTTCATCACCGCCCCGTCAATATTGCTATTTATCCATCTCCATTGCCCTCCAAGTGAGCTCACTACGTCAAGTACCTTTCACCAAAGCTACGTCTGGTATCAACGACGATCGCGGAAATCTCAACTATCCCTCAGACCTCGCCAACTCCTCCCGCAAACCGAGCACAACCCTCGGCCGTTGAGTCCAGATAGCCACCGATATCCTTATCCTCGAGCATCGCTATCGTTATCAATACCATACCTTCAACTTCCCGGAACCCCAGCGAACACATCAAGAATGCAGCGCTGGACCTTCCCCAGCTTTCGCTTTCCTACCGGTAAGTCCCTGCCTGGCAGGTCCCCAAGCCCAACCTCACCATCCAACCCGCTCCCCTCTCACCTTCCCGGCAAAGCTAACTAACATCCTTCTCAATCAGGCACCAACAACTCCCACTCTGGCATCACTCGCTTTCACTCCCAGAGCCCCGAGACTTCCTCTAACCAGGTTCACCTCCACCCATCGCCCCCAGCTCCCGGTCTTTATCGCCCCTCTTCTAAGCACAACCGCATCGAGTCAACCCTCCGCTCCCGAATCACCAAGCAAAAAGCCAAAAACGACCGACTCCGTAAGAACATCGCCAACCTGGAAGCCAAGAACGCTTACCTCCGGCGCCTCAAAGAGTTGGAGAAAGAGGTTGAGCGACTGGAGAAGGAAGGGAGGGAGCTTGCTAGACGGGAGGAGGAGGTTATGAGGGTTGTGGAAGTGGGTGAGTTGGAAGTGGAGGGGTTTGTGGAAGGGGAGAGGGAGGGGAATGTGGAAGAGGAGGGTTGGGATGAATTGGATGAGGATGGGGATGGGGATGGGGGTGGGGACAAGGACAGAAACAGGGGCAGCGATGGAGAGGCGTCGGTCAAGAGAGAAGAGAAGAACTCAGAGAAAGAGCGAGAAGAGAGAGATTGGCAGTTCAAGCGGGAGGAAGAGAGTGCTGATGGGGACAAAGACGAAGACAAACACGAAGTGAAGCAGGAGGCGGAGGCGGAGGTCAAAGATCCCCTGGACAAATGGATTGAGGAGATTGAGTTGTTGAGTGGTGCTGCGGCTTGGAGATGGTTGGACTCGCGTTTGGCGGTGGAGGTCTAGAGAAGGGAAGTGGAAGGTTGGTTGTGGCTTGGGGCATTGGAGGGCATCTGGGGAGTGGACAAATCTCTCATACACTGATGATAGAGGAACGTGGCTGCACTTGCGCCGGAAATATGCACGCTGTTATAGAACAGGGCTAGAAGCAATGGTACTTGGAGATTGATGACTATTTTGGCGCCGCCAAATGCTATGTTGAAAGAGAAAAGTATGTGCTGCACACGCCGTGACTAAATATGAACTTCCGTGATGATTGACAGTGAAAGATTCCTCCGACGATAGAGGTACCATTATATCCCCCGCCAGCTTAAGGAAAAAAAAGAGAACAGTCTCAAGTCCGAAACGCACAACGCCCACCGCCACAGTAAACCATGCCGATATGCTCAGTGCCGACCAGTATACCTGCTCCAAACCATGATATGTTCAGATGTCCTCCATACGTTCCAGCACTTAACACCATAATCTTAACGAACAAACCCTTTCAGACCTCCCAAACGAACACCAGACAACCCATGAGAACACCAATAAGATAGCAACATAACCGATGCTCCGAACCCCCATAAGCACAAAGGAAACAACAAAACATACCACTTATCTCCATCTTCACGGCGGCAAAATCCCCAATCCAGTCCCACTACCACTACCAGCACCCGCACCCTCATCACCGCTCATCCCTCCTTCCTTCCCCCGCTGAGCCTGCCTAGGACTCAATCTTCCTGCATCAGTCGTTCCCAAACTCGGACTGCCCGACCTTGACAGCGAAGCAGAACCAGTTCCACCCGCCCCATGTCCATGACCCCAAGGCCTATGCAATGTGCCCATAGACATCGACGACATCGACGAAGGCCTCCAAGGTCCAGGACTACTTCCGCTTCTAGCTCTTGTTCTAGTCCTGGTACCTCTGACGCTCGGGCTATTGGGATTCGCAACGGGCCTGGTAGAAGTAGGACCGGAAAGAGGAACAGGTGGGGCAACGGTTCCTTGAGGCAGAGGCACCGAGCCTAAAGGTGATCCAGAAGGCAAGGTAGGTAGGGAGGCATGTAAAGGAGGCGTATCCGGATTCGGTGACCGAGAGCCAGGCGAAGAACCCGAAGTGAGCTGGTGAACGATTCTCTTCCTCCTAGCGATTCCCAACCCCGTAGCTGTCGTGGGTGGCGTGGGCGGCGTTCTTCCTATTCCCGTTCCCGTTCCCATTCCAAGACCAGAGGTAGTAGACACGACTCTTCCCTGAACCGGCGTGGCCATCGGCCTTGACTGCTGTACCTCCCAGACCAAGCCAGAAGCAACCGGCGACCCAGGCGGCGGAAACCCATGTAAATCATTGTTGAAATCTTCTTCCATTTCATGAAAAACACCCATGTCGACATCCGTTTCGTGCGCCGCAGGTCCAACAACAGGGGATCCAGTGCTGACATTGGTCATGGGAGTCAAAGGTGATGCAACACCACTGCTGGGAAACTGGAAGATAGTACCATCACTGAGGAGGATGCCAGCTCCGGCTCCTGTTCCCGTTCCAATGGCTGGAGAAGAGGCTCGCCGCGATTCTTGAGTCGCAGTAATCGCAGGTAGAACAGCTGGGATGCCAGTAACAGGTGAGCTAGCTACCGCGGATAGCGAACCAATACTGGGACGTTGCGCTGGAACAGAAACAGCAGACACAGGAGTACCGGGAAACTGTCCACCCATGTTCGATATGGACGCTATCAACTCTGGACTTCCCCCATGTCCCTGGCCTTCTGGTACACTTCCCGCGGTAGCGGTCGACGTCACTGAACTCGCCAACGGATGTTGTTGCCCTGATCCAGAATGCTGTCCACTCCCCCGTCTTGATCCAGTCGGGAAGGCAGACGGGCTCACGGACTGTGATCGGCCGTTATTAGCACCAAGCACATTCTGAATCCGTTCTTTGGTCCTCCGTCTCGTAAGTCCCCTGCCCAGATTCCGCCAGAGGATAGCGGGCGCTGGTTGTGGATGGGGGGCTGAAGAAGATGCTGTGGTGGTCACCGTCCCGGGGCCGGTGGAGGTTGTTGGCTTTTTATGGGCATGGCCACCGGCGGTGGGAGATTGGTAAGAGGAAGCACTCTGATGATGGCCAGGGGCATGCATCTGCTCCCACCGCGAATAACTCGTGTCAACATCCGGGAACGCACTCTCCACCCTAGGCGATGGTTCCGTTTCTGTGTACGAAGCTGGTCGGTGCTGCTGCTGCTGTTGCTGTAGCTTCTGGGCTAGTCGACCGGCGCCGGATCCGGGAACGTTGATGTTGATGGGCATCAAGGGCATTTGCAGCTGCATGGGTGAAGGCCTGTTACCCAAATTCACGTTGGTGCCGGGAACTACGGGACTGCTGTTGTTGCTCATTCCCAACGAAGAACTTCCAGCAACCACTTTCCCAGCGTTCACTATCGGCCTCGGCTTCGACGTCCCCATTACCATCGGCGAAGACGACGAGAACCCATCGACACTCTGCACTGACAACGACAACGGACTCGGACTGTGGTTGCTTGCTCCTCCAGATGATTGTCCCATCCCTGATGCAGACGACTGATGTGACGGATCCCTCGACATGGGTTGAGAAGTATATCCTGTCGGCACTTGACCCGGGACCGTGCCGGGAACCATCAGGGGCGACGGACCTGGTCGGGTGGCAACCGTGGGATACGGGACTCCGGTGACAGGATGAAGCGGCGATGGCGCATTTGCTGGTCGATTAATCCCCTGACCGAGGGCGCTGTACCTTGGAAGACGATCCCATTGGGGTAAAGCACCGACAGGCTGGGAAGACGAGAGGTACTCCGTTTCCTGATCCCAACCTACTTGACTTGGCGGCTCGGAGAACCCGTGATGGGATCTAGGCGGACGGACCGAGGGTTCATCAAGATCCGCAGTCGCTGCGAACGAAGGAGGCGGGAAAGGAGATGAAGTATGGTTAGCCGGACTTGAGCGGGACGTTCGACTTCCTCTAAAGATAGGACCAGGGATGATCATGAGCTCATCCTCCTGCGGCGCTGATTGAGAAAGCTGCTGACCCTGCTGACCCTGAGGCATGCTCGGCGATGTCGAACCAACCGCCGTCGGTACACTCTGCACACTGGATCCAAAGCCCTCCCTCAACCTCTTCAGCCATCCACTCGGAGAAAGCAACCCACTTGATGAAGGCGTCGGAGGAGAAAGATCGCTCGCGGCGGACAATCCTCCACCACTCGTCTTCCTCGGCGGCATCGGCAGCGTCAAGCTATCACCCAGTCCTCCAAGACCTCCCTCATTAAACGCCTGAGCCTGAGCCTGAGCAACAACAGCCTGCGTACCCGCCGCCTTCTGCCGAATTTTATTTAGCTCCAACTGCGCCTCACTCTGTGTCTGAGCTGTCACCCTCCTTGTTCTATGCGGTGGCCACACAGGCACAACACCAGCACCTGCACCCGCCGCGGGCTTCCCAGCCAGCGATCCCACCGCCACATCCAGCGTGACTCCCACCCTTGGATCGCCGACGGTCCGGACATCTCTCCAGGATCCAGCGCGGTCGCGGTACCGACGGGCCTCCTGCTTCTTGATGACGCGGTGGTTGGGAATAACGGCGTTCCACTCCTCGAAGAGGCCGGTTTCGAGAGCGGGCGTTGGGATCTCCAAGCCGTCCAGGGCTGTGTAGACACTCGGGGTTTCGACGATGGGTGTGATAGCTGCCTGGTCGACTTCGTCGAGAGGTTGTTCGTCGACAGGTTCGTAGTAAGCTGACACAGCGTCTGGGACTACGGTTCTTTCGTCTTCCAGCATGTCCCTGATCTTGTTATCCAGTCCAGGAGTCGGTGGCATCACTCCCTCGGTCGGATACGGTGCGGTAACTTCGATCCCCATCTCTCTCCATGGGAACGGGCCCGGAGCTACCTGGCCCGTTATTGTCATCGTCAAGTTCGACGGCCTCTGACGACCAGAAGTTGAGTGGTGGTAAGTACTAGGCGACTCCATGGGCGTGAACCCCTCGTCCAACTCCGCGCCTCCGAACGCACTCTCCCAACTGCCCGGGCCAACATGGCCTTCTTCTTGACTGTCATGACTCGGCGCAGTCGTAGCCGTTGAATCTGTTTCCGACACACTACTCCCTCCCTGACTCCCACTATTCCTATCAAAAACACTTACAACCTCCACTACTTGCGACCATTGTCTCAAGGCCCCTTGTCCCCCATCCCCATCATTCTGTACTCCAACGCTCCCCAACCGATCCAACCGACTCAACTCCTCCACCCCCCTCCCGGCCTCCTCCACCCTCTGCCTTACCATCCATCTCCACTTCTCCAGCCTCCGTTCCGGATCCCTCTTCTCGTTCCCAAACCTCTCAATATTCTGCAAGAGTTTCTGCCCATGGATGCAATACCGTCTATAATCATCCGGGACTCCCACCCGCGGTGCAACCTCAAACCCCTCGTGCTCCCCTCCACCTCCACCGACAACGACACTCTTGCGCGCTTCGTCAATACGCCTATGCGCCTCATCACTACGCCTATGCGCTTCATCAATACGCCTATGCGCTTCGTCAATGCGCCTATGCGCCTCGTCAAACGACCTACACCAAACCGCCGCAGCCCTTTCAATCCAGGCCACAGCCGTCTTCTCCTCCGCCAGCGTCTCGATAAAAAACGCTTGGATAACGGAGTGAATCCTCAAAAGGTCGAGGGAGTCGGAGGAGTCATAGTCGTAAATCCGGTGGTGGTTTCCGCCGAGGCTATCTCCGAGGCTACGATGAGCAGAGGTGCGAGAGCTGGCGGCGCTGGGGCTGCGGGTTAGGGGTGTAATGCTATCATCGGACTCGGTGGTGCGTTCGATTAGGGCGAATTTGATGAGGACTTTGAGGGTGTTGTTGAGCGTCGTCTTCCTATGGGACGCATCGCAGGTTTTGACGGGGGTATCGCGGGAAAGGGCTGGGAGGCCTGTTGTTGTTAGTATTAGCCGTTTCATTTTTGAATAGTTCTTTTTTCGTGGAAAGGCACTTGCCTTCCCTTCATGGGCACTTGCCTTGCTTTCATGACTTCATGAAATATATTCTTTCTCCTGATACCTAAGCTGACTTTGTTTTGAACCTCCCCCCTTACTCCATCACCTCCTTGCTTCTCTCCCCAATACCTCCATGTCCCTTTACTTATCTTTTGATACACCTCTTTAACATTTTCAAATACCTATTTCGTCTTCCCAAACACCCCCTTTCCCTTTGACAACACCTCTCCACCCCATTCCCTTCTCTTCCAAGAAACAAAGAGACTTCAAAAACTCACCAAAAACAACCATCTCAACCGGCACCAACTGCTCCCACCAAACCAACACCCCCACCAAGTTCAACGCCGCCACGTTCCCCCTCGCATCCAACTGCTCTCTGACCTTCTTATACGCATGCAAATTGCCCACCTGCTTCGGCTTGCTTGCCCTCCACCCCGCTAGATACCTCGCCAACGGCTCCCTCGTAGCCTTAAGGTGCTGTGCAGCGACATGGATCATCAGCGGTAACCTGCCCATGAGGTTAACCAACTCCAGCGCTCGTTTCTCTTCTTCTTCGTCTTTCCACCCCCCATTTTTTCGGGGATTTTTGTTTCCCGTATGGTTGGAGGAGGTAGAGACAGGAGCTCGGTCGAGTTCGGTGAGTAAAAGCTGAACTGCCTGTCGGGGAGTCAACAACCCCAACTCCATAACCTGCGGATTATCAAATCTTGGATCACCCGTCACCGCTCGCTCGGTACTCGTGTAGATAATACTCGTGTGCCTCGCGTCCGGGATGAACTCCGACAGGCCGGGGATATCGAACTGGATCCCGTCTAGCACCAACAACCAATCCCTGTGGGAATTAAACCAAGCTTTAACCACTTGCACCATCGTCTTTGGATCCTCCCGCAGGTCTCTCAGATTCTCCAACCCTTTTCCCAGTCCCATTTCGTTTTCGCTCCGCATAATCTCCATCCTAGCAACCCTCCAATAACCCGACTCCACCTCCCCCCTACTCTTAGCGCGCACCCAGTAAACGCCGCCGGGGTAGTGTTCGCGGTAGCGATAGACGTATTCCCGCGCTAGATGCGTCTTGCCGCCGCCGGGGAGACATTGGATCAGCACGGCGGAGGTGCCTTCGAGGCGACGGCGGCGGTCTTGGAGCATTTCGTGGAGGCCGCGCAGTTCGTCTTCGCGGCCGATGAAGAAGGAGTTGGGGCGGAAGGAGTCGGGGTGGATGAAGAGTGGTTCTGGTTGTTGTTTTTGTGGTTGTTCGGGGGAGGAGGTTTGGGTTTGGGAGTGACGGTGGGTTTGGGCAGGTGGGTTTGGTGGGGGCGTAAGGGGTGCTTGAGGTTGAGGTTGAGGTTGAATGTCGGTGGTAACAGTGGTGATGGGTTCGTCGTTGTTCCCATCGACGGGTTGACTAGGGCTGATGACGGTTTGGCTAGGGCTGATGACGCCCGGCTCCAACACCAATGTTGGTTCGCGCGTGGACAACGCAGATCGTGACGGAGACGACGGCAGAGGTGGTAAGAGCTCGGGAGGTCTTTGGTGGCCATGAGGGCGGTGTTGGAGTAGAGGAGTCTCATTACTGTAATTGTCTATATGCACCAACGCCAGAGAAAAGTCCCAGCAATTAAAATCAGCCCATGTTCCTGTGAAGACTGAAGGGTGTGTGTAATGAAAGATGCAAAGCGCTCTAGGTATGAAGATGATGATGTGCCTCCTCCTCTACTTCTATCGATGACCAGACCCTCGGGCCATTTGCCTGCTGTCTAGAACCAGGGGGCGTAACGGGAAGGGGATAAGGAGCAGGGAGATATCGGCCGTAGCCGCAGTCATGGTCATGGCCATAACAAGGTGAGGGTGATCTGCGGAACCTACCAATGGAGGGAAACTGCTGGTTGCTATAACCCGGCGAATGCGAGCGTCGCTGTGATATCTCGTTAGCACCTATACCCCTTCAAATCTTCAAAGAGAAACCTACATAGGACTGCATAGCCTGCACACTCCTCTCATAGTACTCATCCGCCGCCCGTTTCTTCCGTTCCTCCTCCTCCGCCTCCCAGCGGATATCAATCACCGTCCTAGCTACCGTCACCCACTCCGTAATAGCCGTCGACACATTCCTATACCCGGGTGCATTCTGCCCATCAAACTTGCACATGCCCGAGTGTGTCGCTTCAATGCCATAGTATATCACGCCCTGCAACTGCGGACTAGCCGAATTCGCATCCACCACGAGCGCCCTCGTCCCTCTCAAGTCCGTGGTATGGTTCTCGTGCACCATATGGATCTTGAACCGCTGGTAGATGTCCAGGAAGTGGTTGTTGATTCCCTGCAGGGTCTCGTTGTCCCTCTTGAGCGACTTGAGCAGGACGGATTCGGTCTCGAAGAAGCGCCGGGGAATGACGGCGTCGGACATGGCTTGCAGCATGCGGCCCCAGGTGGCCAGGTCCGAGCCTTGGTGCGGGGTGCCGAGGAAGATGATGGCGTACGTGGATACGAACACTGAGCGGAGGTCTTCTTGCTGATGGGCTCGGATATCATTCGAGTACAACAACGCCCTCTTCGTTACTATACCCCCCAGACTGTGCACCACCCATATGATCGGCAGTCTTTCGGTCCCTTCACTCTTGCGGAAGGACGTAAGCGAGGTGACTAGAGACTGAGCGTGCTGGTGAATGAAGTTGTTACTGGGAGTGTTGGTGCCCCTTGAGTAGACGTCGGCATTGTAACCGTAAACCAGGACGTTGGCATGCTGGTTTTTCAGCTCCAGAGACGCTGGGAGCAGGTCGGTGGGCCAGAACACACCGTTGGCGGCCGTCCATGTTTTCTCTGGGTGGCCGTTAAGGCCGTGCACCAGGACGATGTCCGCAGTGGCCTGCGGATGGGTGTAAACCGCTGTGACTTCGAAGCGCGAGATTTGCCTGTTGATACTTCCCTGTAGGTATGATGTTAGCAAATGCTTTCTCGGATGGATCAAATGCCTTCTCGGATGGATCAAATGCTTTCTCGGATGGATCAAATGCTTTATCGGATGGATCAAATGCCTTTTCGGATGGTTCAAATGCCGGTGATTAACCAAGATAGAAGACCGCATAAGAAAAAAAAAAAACATACCATGCTCGTCGTGAATTCAGGCCACAGGGCCAACTGAGAAAGGAAAAAAGAGAATCTGACAGCCGACTGAATGCTTTACTTCCACCAATAATCACAAAGGATTGTATGAAGACTCGAAGTTGTAAGAGTCAAAGTAGGTTGCAAGAATCGTCAAAGATAATGACCGAGAAGAATGAGTCGAAAACAGGAAGCTCAGTCGTAAGCAGCCGAAACTAAGCAAGCCGTAGGATAAGGCAGAGTAAGAGAGGCAAGAATTATCGCGTTAGTCCGCGGGACCGAGAGGAGGGTCCGGGTGCTGATGGAGGGGGGCTTGTGACTCTTATATCAAGTGGAAGGCAGCCGTTGTCGTGTGGCTTGGTGAGGAATAGGTGTTTCGGATTTTTAGGCAGGCCGCTTATAAGCTTCTTCTCGGTGGGCAGGAACAGAAAGGAGCTGCGAGGTTGTAGCTAAACTTGGAAATGGCGAGTGGAAGAGAGTAAAGCAGTTGACAAAAGAGATGGGGCTTGCAGAAAACCCTCTTGGGGTATCCGGCGGTAGTTTAGATGGACTGGGCTTTTAAGATGGGTGGATGGGTGGATGAATGGGATCTCAAGGTCTCAAACCGCGGCCGCCAAAGTAAATATTCGAGGTGCAAGTGCAAAGTGCGACATGACCAGTCTTGTTTTCTTTCCTCCTTGTATCTCCAGGTATTGCCATTTGCCATCCGTCATCAACCACGAGTTTGTTTTCAAGTGCCGGAATGGTCAATCGTGGTCAACCGAGCCGGAGAGACCTTTCAAGTTCCCTTGATGTGGTCAGTCTTGGACTCTTGGCCACTGGCCACTATAGAGATCCATCACGAGCATGCGCAATAGGTGAGTCTGTCCCACAGTCGCCCTCTCTCAGTCTTTCTCTCGCTTGAGGGATTGACAGAGTGAGTGACTTTGTGACTTTTTGTTGGAAACTCCGGGACGAGTGTGACTGACGACTGGATGCGAACAGCAAGTAGAACTGAAGTCCTAGTATGATGGGAGGAGTTGCCGTTGAAAGTGCGGACCGGAGTGTTGGAGTGTCGTTGAGTGGTCCGTCACGAGGCCCGCGTATCGAGTGACCGAGGGGTGCAATTGTGGGTGGCAGCTGAGCCCCTGAACACCCCCCTTGTTTGGGGATCTTCCCCCCTCCATCAACGGACTTGAGCATGTACATACCTTTCTGGCACAGTCAGGGCTTGGAAATCTGTCAAAAACGGATGTTTCTTTTCCTGACTTTTCCTGGTATCAATGCCGGATGTTGTACGCCATCGAGAACCTGTGATGTTATGTAGTGTTGTTGACACCCCCTTGTTGACATTTGCAAGTGCCGTAGAAAGTATCGTGGATCGCGGGCCGGGAAGGGGGAAGCGAGAGGTGGTGTGCTCGCTACTGTCAGGTACACCTGCCATCAACCATGTACGTGATATGTCATGCCATATACGTAGGCATGTGCAGTGAGATGCACTGTACTTCAAGGCTGCAGACGCCTCAGAATGATGATCGATGAATGAATGACTGGATCTCGGTGTGTGTCACCATCCAGAATGTCCACCAAGATTCGCATCTTTCGGTTGCCCTTGCCATGCTCTATCTTCAAGCTCAAAAATCTCCACCGATCTGATTGATCTAAAGCCTCAACTCCTTACGACTCCCATCGCCGCATTTACTAACAAAAGACTTGGGTCCAGCATCATGCTTTCCCTTTTCGGACAAGTTAGTGGTCATGCACGTCAGAGGCACGAGGCGGAGGCGGGGCAACGAAGGAAGCCTTGGCGGCAATATCTCCCCACGACTCCCCTTCCAAACCCGCCGCAGGGAACCATCCGTGCCGTACAGCGACATGGTGAATATCCAGGGCCAAGACGGCGGCGCCGCGTATCACTGGTTGAAAGACTCCCAATACTTTTGCACATTGACGCTGTAGTACCTGACTACCTGACTGAACTCGCAAAGTGAACTGCTATCTCCGCGCTGAGCCTCAACATCTTGTAACATGATCTACCGTAGGGCAGGTTTTGCCATCTACCTAGGACTAGCACAGCCTTGCATGTTGACGTTGATGTCTGTTTTACCTTGACCGATACCCGTTTTGGGAATCCGATCGCCTTTCTGTTTTTGTGAGAATGAACCGGCGTCAGAACGTACATTTAGATGGAACTGCATAATTGGATGGTTGGACAAAACGTCTTTGTTATTTAGCATTACGAACTCGGTGTTGAGGTGATGATAGCTAGTAGACAGACGACGTACATTGACTATTCTCTACTTCGGCGTGGTAATCATCATGATTCACGGGCTTGGGCAATATTCTCCGCCAGACTGACACCGAGAAACCATCCAGAGTCTCGTGTCAGTCACCGTCGTGTGGCCTGTCCTCATTGTCGTTGCAAAGTTCCATTTCACCAGGCCGAGGTTCGTTGCTTGGTTCAGAGCTATGGGGTGTTTTAGGTCAAGTATAGACGAATATCGAGATTTCTCGGCCGTGCCTTGAGGCTCCGTTGTAATGACTCCTGTTCATCGGACCGCTTGGCCCCAACGCTGATGCGTCCGTGATAGTCAATATCACATTTGTCGGCCCGAGACTAGTCCAGCAAACCGAGGGCCAAAAGGGTCTCGAAATACCAAAAGACGCCGGCGGTGAGTGAGTCCATCCCACGCCCGGTGACAGGTTGCACCATGGAACTCTAATTATAAGCGTATCACCGGGTATCTGTGTCCTTGGTTAACCAAGTCATCCGGGCTGTTTGCTCTGCTGTGCTATGCCAAAATCCAGTTGAAGTCAGACTGTTTAACTGTGGGGGTTACCATGGCCTCTGATCACCCAAGCGACAAAGTGTCTGATGTTCCACAATGGTAGGGAAATCCGTACTGGTTCTCGGCCTAAACCCAGCCGAGGTTTTTCATCCGCCAAGAGTGACATCATTTGCTTGGAATTTTGGGAATACCAGGCACCGTCCATCATCGCTTTCGCGGGTATACCATGGCTGTGCCCTTTTGTGTCCTCCTCCTTGGCCCAACAACACGAGTAGTAGTACCCGTTCTGCCCGTCTCTTAATCCTTGGGCGGGAGCATAAGCACGTACTCCCTCGTACTGGACCCGAACTGGATCATATCCTTGTCTCTCAACTCCAGGTACCGACTATCCGGTACCTTGTCACCGTTGAGTTTGGTACCATTCGCACTCTCCAAGTCAATCAGATACGGCTTCACCCGGCCGATCTTATCCCCGTACTCGTTTCTCTTCTCCGTATACCGGAACTGGATGACGGCATGCTGCTTGCTGATGCTCGGGTGTTCGGCTGGCAAGTCAGCAATGGCCAGGTCTCTCCCCACCAGCCAGCAGCTGCGCGTGTGTAGCTCGATGGTGTCGATGACCTCGTCGCCCTTGAAGACGTACAGGCGCCACTGGTCGCGCGGGGCGGGCTTGCGGGCCTCGGGTGGCTCGTGGTATTTGAGTGTAACGGTGGTCCCGTCGGCTTGCGTGACCGTGTTGGACTGGGCGGCGAGCACGCCTGTGTTGCCAAAGTTCGGCTTCTCCTTGGGCTTCTCGGGTTCTTCGCCAGTGCTGACGGCGAAGGTGTCACCTTGGGAGGGTAAGGGGCCGTTTCGCTTGATTAGACTGCGCTTGTTGTCGGCATTGTTGGTGTCTCGGTTGGAGTCATCTGGTTGATGTGTTTCTCTCCGGGACGATCGTCTTTCTGAAGAGCGGTCCCTACGGCGGTCTCCGTCTCTTTCCCTGTCTCTGTTCTTGTCCGAGTAGCCGTCCTTGTCCTTATCCTTGTCATCGCGCTGGCGGTGTCGTCTGTCAATGTCGCCATCTCCTCGTTCGCCACGTCGGTCTCTTTCCCTTCTCCTCTCTCGGTCTCTATCTCCTTCTCTTTTCCTGTCGCGTGGTGAGCGCGAACGCGATCGGCGCTTTTTGGCGTCTGTTGATCTGGATCGTCTTCGGTGATCTCGTCTTGCAGACCGAGACCTGTCGGGGGACCGGTCCCGAGAGCGCTTGCGATGTCTCTGGGGGTCTTCTGCCAAGTCGCGCTTGTTGTGTCTGCTGCTGCTTGCGCTGTCTCTGGGGGCGTCTCGGTAGTCGTCACGGCGACGCGACCTGTGGTCGTCTTCTGGGCGTTCCGAGCCCATTGAAGTTGTTTGAATCCTTTTGCTTGTAGCCTGTTGACTGTAACAGATGACAGGGCAGAGCGTTACTGTCGATGTGGTGGGAGAGACAATGGCGCATTCAACCTAGAGTTGTCAATGGAAAATGTCTTGGGAAAAAGAAGCTTGGGTGTTTTCTGTCCCTCTGTCATGACGCTAGAAGGAGCACAGTGACTTTCAACGTGGGTTATAGTAACCCTAACCCTTGTACACCTCCATACATATGACTTCCTCAATCCTCTCTACTTTATTTGACTATTGACTTGAAGTAACCACCTCCAACTTGATCGATGCACACTCTCCTGTCTCAAGCCCCCATTCAAGGTGTGATTCGAAAAGGAAAACCTGAACAGCTGGATATCTCGGAAGTTGACTTATCCCATGACCATTGCATTCTGTCAGGACTGTTTACTTGTGACCTGCTTGACCACTACCTACTGACCTCTGCCAATTTATGGTCTTTACAATTCAAGATTGGGTACACATGTTATATTATTGCACAACCTGAATATTATTTGATATCATTTAAAGGGAGATGAGGTCTTTACTAGAACAATGGATCATGTCAAACCAACTCTGACTTCTTCCAAGCTACAGATAACTGCCCGGAACAACTGCATAGTCATCCATCGTTGACGAACTATTCCCAGGCAACCAGCTCCATAATCTTGCAATATCCCCCATATTTGATGCAATCCAGATGGTCCCTTTCCATGTTCCCCAGAATCCACTTTCCGATGGCCGGGGAGTTCCAACGGGGAAGCAGCCATGATGACCAAGAGTCCGGGGACACCATTTGAAATCAAGGATGAACAGAATATTGGTAGAAGAACAACGGGCAACTGTGCATAGACTTTGATTATCTTGTAGCTGACCCACCTTTTCAATCTGCTAGCTCGGCAAGGGTCCTGTCATGCACTTGCCTTTGCAGCAGCCAAGTCACAGGCAGTCACCATTGCGAGCAATTGCACGGCCATCATCAGCTCTTTGACCCGCTGTTGCCGTCACCGTCAACTTAATGTCACGGAGTGCACGCCGTCCCGTCAACACTTGGACTGTCTTTAACCAAAGAATATTAAACATTCACGTTGTTCACTCCCGTCATCATCTCTTTTCTTGAGTCGATTATTAAGCACAGTTCACTTGCTGCCTTGACTACCCCTGCCCGCTAGTACATCGATAAGACTGCATTCGTTTGTGCAGGTGATTGCACGGTACCTGCCTCTAGCCAGCAGCCTCTAACCTCCAAGTCTAGCCGGTACAAAAGGTACTCTAGCACCCTGTACCTCCGCCCGCTTTTCAGGGAGTTTCCGCCCGGAATCCCATCTTGACCCAAAACAACAAATCCACCCAAGCAATCATCCCATCTCGACTCCCTTCATTCAACTCGTATCTTCCGACATACAAATACATCTGCCCAGCATCATCTTCCGCGACCGACATCAATACTACCCCGCGCTACTTGGCACCGACCCCAACAGTCTCGACTCCCGACGTCACTTCGCTCCCTCTGCTGAGTCATTCAACCCTCGACGCCCTTCCACCATTCCAGGCCTCGCTCATCCACTACGGCATCCGGGTGGCGAGTCGAAGATCTTTACTCGACTTTAAAAAGCCGGCACCATTCCTCCCCAAACCAGGAAGCGGAAGGCCGCTGAGGCGACGACGTCCCCCATCTCGGACGACACTCTCCCCAACAAGAGACCCCAGCTCGCCTCAGCCGGCAAACCTCACGGCCCCGAAGCGGCCCCCCCGACTCCCCTCACCACCACCACCTCCCACAACGGCAACGACGACAGTCACAGCGACGCTGACCCAGCCGCCGACGCCATGGATTCCGAAGACGATTTCATGTCCAACCTCTCCTCCGAGGATGACATGATGCAGGAGGATGACAGCGATAACGACATGTCTAATCCCGAGGGTGAGACTACTATCCTACTTCCCGCCTCCAGACATCCTACCTTATACTGACCCCGCGAGCCCGCCAGACTTTGACTTTGACGACGAGCCCGATCTGGACATCGGAAATAAGGACTCCCAGCAGGCCAAGAAGCACAACTACCTCGATATCGACTTCAAGGTTTACCGCCCCGAAGACATACAAAAACAGCAGGATGACCTGGTCGACGAGGTCAACATGATTCTCGACATCTCCAAAGAAGAAGCGGCCATTCTGCTACGGCACTTTCGGTGGAACCGGGAGCGTCTGATCGAGGACTATATGGACAAACCCCGACAGGTTCTTGATGCCGCCGGCCTCGCACAGACCGCCGCCGACAAGCCCCGGCTACAAGTCATCCCTGGCTTCATGTGCGATATTTGCTGCGAAGACGGAGACGGCCTCGAGTCCTTCGCCATCAAGTGCGGCCATCGTTATTGTGTCGACTGCTACCGCCAGTACCTGTCACAAAAGATCCGCGAAGAGGGCGAGGCCGCCCGCATCCAGTGTCCTGCCGACGGCTGCAACCTCATTATCGATGCCCGCTCGCTCGACCTCCTAGTCACCCCCGAGTTGACGGAACGATATCACGAGCTGCTCATGCGCACATACGTTGAGGACAAGGAAAGCCTCAAATGGTGCCCCTCCCCTGACTGCGCAAACGCCATCGAGTGTGGTGTCAAGAAGAAAGACCTCACCAAGGTCGTGCCCACAGTGTCATGTCTGTGCGGCCACCGCTTCTGCTTTGGCTGCATCTACAACGACCACCAGCCCGCTCCTTGTGAACTCGTGAAGAGGTGGCTCAAGAAATGTGCTGACGACTCGGAAACGGCCAATTGGATATCAGCCAATACCAAGGAATGCCCGAAGTGTAACAGCACGATCGAGAAGAATGGTGGCTGCAACCACATGACATGCCGCAAGTGCAAATACGAGTTTTGCTGGATGTGTATGGGGCTTTGGTCCGAACACGGCACGAGCTGGTACAACTGCAACCGCTTCGAGGAAAAGAGCGGCGCCGAAGCCCGCGACGCTCAGGCTAGGTCCCGAGTCTCCCTGGAGCGCTACCTGCACTACTACAACCGCTACCATAACCACGAGCAGTCAGCCCGGCTGGATAAGGATCTTTACGTGAAGACTGAGAAGAAGATGGTGGAGCTACAAAAGCAGTCGGGTATGTCCTGGATCGAAGTCCAGTACCTACAATCTGCGTCGCAGGCGTTGCAGACGTGCCGGCAAACGCTCATGTGGACCTACGCCTTTGCCTTTTACCTGGCACGCAACAATCTCACAGAGATCTTCGAGAGCAACCAAAAGGACTTGGAGATGGCGGTAGAGAACCTGTCCGAGATGTTTGAGAAGCCCGTCCAGGACCTTGCCCAGCCCGGTCTCAAGGTGGACATCATGGACAAGACGTCGTACTGCAACAAGCGACGCGTTATTCTCCTCGAGGACACTGCTGAGAACCTTCAAAAAGGTAAGACTGTCCTTCCTTGCGGGCTTCATCATACTTGTCGGTACTAACCAAGCAACTAGGTAAATGGACCTTTAACGTAGATCTGGTCAGTGGTGCGCCTATCGTAAATCCTACGAGCGCTTCCGGCACTAGCAGCCGTCGCTAGGACGACCTCCTTGCGTAGCGTGCCCATGCCGTGCGAGGCATGTTGGAAGTCGCGACCTATAATGTGTTGACGCGCATGCATCGGGGTGGATTTGGCCTTCTCGGACCAAGGCAGGCGATAGTCGTCACCCGCGTCATGAAGTATATTCTTTCCGCAAGTCGAATAATGGCCGTGGGCTACTGGAGCATGCAAGCCATGCTCGAACAATATCTTCAACGCACTCCCCATTTTACATTCGGAGCCGACTGGGAAGCCAACCTCCGGGTGCGTGCCTGGAAAGAGTGGCGCGCGGCAAGGAAAGCACTGGTAGATCTAAACGCACAGCTTATACTCGCATTTTCTCGGGTCCGGCTATGGAGACGGGCACAACCCAAAGAGGTGTCTCAGGTGCGTGCGGCGCAGTTGCGAATGGTGGATGCCATCGGGAGCAAGATAGTAAAGGCTTTCAGTGGGCGTTTTCCTCCATACCAAGGGCCGCTAGTGTCACCACAACCACCACAACCGTCTTGAAGGATTCATACTTTCCTGGGCCCACGCATTGTTATATCGGGAGATGCATTGGTGTAGCGGGTGTTTCTTGGCTTGATTCAGCGGCTTCACGGCATTGCACAGGCATACATATGCTGGAGTCGGTCGACGGGCGCATAACACCAAGGGCCTTTTGAGATTTGGGTTTGGTTTGATTGCAGCGCAAGGGTGAAATGTTATTTGTCTATGGAACATGAGGATGAGAACACCACAGCGAGCATGGATGGACGGATGGATTGGAATGCGGTAGGAGTTTTACTAGGATTCGGGACATACAATCATACACATGTTTTTTAAGCGTACCTTCTTCTTCTCTGTCGTACAACTCAATGGGCGCTGGGAGGATCGGTGGATACATACGCGACATTAGCAGAGCTACCTTATTCATTTCATATATCCTCTATTAGACGATGGATGTTGCACTGGGTTTGAGAATGGGCGATGAAAGAGGAAGATGTATAAGTCAGCGGGGAAGATAGGATTATAGACCTCTATAAAGATGATCGATCACAACCGGCAAGTGATCCTGAAGTGTACGTGAAGTTGTGGTGATGATGGCGATGACAGAAGAGCCACGAGATGTCGGATGTTGTGGGATAGGATGGTTGCTGTGGTTTCCCCAGGTGGGTTCGGTACTCCACGACCAACGTGCAAGAGCGAAGCTAATATTTGGTAGTGCAATGGGATGAGGTAACAGGTGGTTCATATATCGCGGGCTTACATCGCTCTTTGATGAAAGTTTGAAACGTTTTAAAATTCCCAGTGCTTATAAAACTTCATTCTCAACACCTTCCTGCTTGTTGAAGACACTTCCTCTCTCAAAATGCCGTCCTAATTGGAAAACCTCATCCTCAAACAGTTAACAGTCATTATCACCCTCCACTAACCCCGAATCTCTAACGAGTCCAACCGCGCCAGGAACATGCATGTAACCCCCGGATCATCCAACGCCAACACCGTGACACTGACACCTCTCCCACTGCCCCAGATCCGCCCGCCCACCTGGCACCAAGGAGCGCGTAAACACATTTCCCCGCCGTTCCTCGCCGCGCCCGCCCTGCCCGCTTAATGCCGAGCGGAACAGGGGTTAAATGGACCTGAAGGACAAACTCTCTGCCGATGGAGGGTTCCGAAGCGCGGAAGCGGCAACCGGGCGGGAGATGGATAACACGCTGGAGTACCGCTGGAGTCACGGCAACTAGCTCGGCCTGTTCGTGATCCAGTCAATACCAAGGACAAGGGGGAAAAGATGGGGAAAAAGAACGGTAAGTGGTGATAGCAAAGAGCTACGGGGAAGAGCTAGGACTACGGGATGTGTATGGTATGTCGGGTGTCCAGCAAGGTGCTCATACATACACAAAGTCGTGTAGAGGTAGTCTCATCATTGACATTGGCAGATACATCGGGAGAGGTAATGTATGATATACATATCTGCTGCTGCCGCATCTGCCTCTGATCTTTTCTCTCTCCTGATTCTGTTTTCCTCTCCTGTTCTCTTTTCGAAAACTCTCAGTCACCAAGATACCCTTTCCCTTCTCTTTCTCCGTCCTTTGGGTTGTCGAGTGACCAGTCGCCGAGAGTTGCTAGGTAGTCGAACGGAAATCAACGGGACAAGTCCAACACTACCGAACGACCAGTTCCGGCACAACGTACCTACGTACACAACCTCATCTGCCGCTTCTAACCCCCGTTGCTATTTATTAAGTAACGCGGACGAACCCCTCGCTCGCGAATCACCCACCAGGGCACCGACGAACGAACCGACCCACGATTGACGATTGACGACTAGAGTCACTACTAGGACTAGGTTCAGATAGACTATTCTCGCTCTGATCGACCGAGGTGAACTTTCTGCCGGCCGAGAGTTTACTTTTGCGATTCCAAAGAAGCTTTTATAAAAAGAAGCTTCAGTCGCATTCCTTGGTGAAAAGAAACCTTTGAGGAAAAGAAGTCTCACAAATCATCAGCCAAAATGTCTACAGCTCTTCGGACGTTGAGGGCGTATGCCAAGTATGGCAACAACGTAAGTTCCTACAGCTTATTCCTTGCGAGCACAATGGCTGCGAACAACGGAGACCCCTGATTCAGTCGGCAATCAACAATGTCAACACGACCACCGTCATTGTCACCACCACCAAAACACCAAATCCCCCTTTCCCTCTTCTCACCACCAAAGAAATCACCTCCCCAAAAAGGGCCATCACCAACTAACAACTCCCATCCAAAATGTAGCACACCGCCCTCCTAGCGCGTTGCTTCTCCACCACCCTCCGCCGCCCCGAAATCAACAAACTCTACCCCTCCGCCTCCGCCGCGCTCGCCGACATGAAGCCCAACAGCACCCTCCTCTGTGGCGGCTTCGGCCTCTGCGGCGTTCCCGACACGCTTATCGACGAAGTGATCCACAAGCCCGAAATCACCGGTCTGACCGCCGTCTCCAACAACGCCGGCACCGACGCCTCCGGGCTAGGCAAGCTTCTCAAGACGAAGCAGATCAAGAAGATGGTCGCCTCTTACATCGGCGAGAACAAAACTTTCGAGCAGATGTACCTTACGGGAGAGGTCGAGCTGGAACTGACTCCCCAGGGTACGCTGGCTGAACGCTGCGCTGCTGGTGGCAAAGGTATCCCCGCGTTCTATACTCCGGCAGCCTTCGGCACCGTCGTCCAGACCGGTGAACTACCCCTGAAAAACAAACCCGACGGCACCCCGGATATCTTCTCCTACCCCAAGGACGTCAAAGTCTTCAACGGCAAATGCTACCTCCTCGAACACGCCATCGCCGGCGACTACGCCTTCGTCAAAGCTTACAAGGCCGACAGACTAGGAAACTGCCAATTCCGTCTCGCGGCGCATAACTTCAACGGGGCCATGGGTCGCAACGCAAAAGTAACCATCGTCGAAGCCGAACACATTGTCGAGCCGGGCGAGATCCCGCCCGAGGCGGTGCATTTGCCGGGGATCTACGTGCAGAGAGTGATCCAGTCAACGGCGGAGAAGAATATTGAAAAGTTCACTTTTGCCAAGGACCCCAACGACCCGGACGCGAAGAAGGCGGCGCTTGGGTCAGGGGAGACGGCGAATAAGCGCGAGCGCATTGTCAGGAGGGCGGCCAAGGAGTTCAAGAATGGCATGTATGCCAACCTCGGCATTGGCATGCCGATGCTTGCTCCCAACTTCGTCGAGGAAGGGGTGGAAGTTCTTCTCCAATCGGAGAACGGTATCCTCGGTCTTGGCCCTTACCCGAAGAAGGGCGAGGAGGACGCGGATCTGATTAACGCCGGTAAGGAGACTGTTACGCTGGCTCCGGGAGCGGCGGTGTTTGGGTCCGAAGAGTCGTTTGGCATGATTCGTGCCGGACGCATCAACTTGACGATTTTGGGAGCGATGCAGGTTAGCGCGAATGGCGATCTGGCCAACTGGATGTTGCCGGGCAAGGTCAAGGGTTTTGGCGGCGCCATGGATTTGGTGTCGAACCCGGAGAAGACCAAGGTGGTGGTGACGATGGAGCATACGGATAAGAAGGGCAATGCCAAGATTGTCAAGCAGTGCGCGTTCCCGTTGACGGGCAAGGCTTGTGTGTCGAGGATTATTACTGAGTTGGTGAGTTTTACCTGGATTGGATCCCCGGGATGAGAACTTTTGCAGAAATTGGGAACAGAAAAGCTAACAGATGATGATAGGGCGTCTTCGATGTCGACTTTGGCAAGGGTCTTACTCTCATTGAGATAGCCGATGGTGTCACTGTTGACGAGATCAAGGCTAAGACTGAGGCTCCCTTCGTTGTTGCCGATGATCTTAAGCCCATGCTTTAAAGCGGTTACGGGTGAAGATTGTACGACCAGGGATGTAGGGGATACGGGACCAGGAGCTGTATATACTGTGTTATTTGGTTTTGGATATCATCAAAATGTTTCTTGTTATGCACCGCCCGTCATTGACCACAATGGATTCGTGTTACTTTTGGTGATTCTCGCAGCATGTCTCTTTACAGCTGTGCAGTCCAACGCAGTTCATTACTCATATTCTATATATATGGAACTTTTGAACTCCTTCGCTCTCCATCATCATGTATCTCTTACGTCTAAGCCAAAACCTTATCGGCCAACGACACATCAGTACCAGTGTTATCAGGCTCGACGGCAATCTTCGTGACCTTGCCGTCCTCGACAATGATGGCGTAGCGCTTGGAACGGTCGTTGCCAAAGATGGCCTTGCTGTCGAAGGTGAGGTCGAGAGCCTTGGTGAACGATCCCGTGGGGTCGGCGAGGAAGCGGATCTATTCAGGTGTCAGTGACCGTAGCAAAGTGATGAAATGATTGGGATGGAGGAACAGGAACTTACACCAGACTCGCCGGCGGGGTCGAGGTTCTCCTTCCATGCCTTCATGCTATTGTGACTGTTAGTTAGCTTGTGTCTTTAGGTAACATGGTTTCTTTGCCTCCTCTCGACCGCTGTTGACACTGGGGTTTCAACTCCAAGTTGTTTCTTCGATCTTCCTCCTCATGTAACCCCCCTCTTGCTGTTCCCCTCTCGCGAATCCCTTTTGCTACCCTTCGCTTCCCTTCTCCCTTTATTCTCTCTTCTCTGGCGCATCCCTTTTCTTCCCCCAACACCCTTCCTCTCCTCTTCCTCTCCCCTTGCTCTCCCCTTCCCCGCCCCCTCTTGACCACCAAAACCAAAAGAAAAGTACTCACACAAAAGCATCATTAACCGAAATAACAGCCTTAATATCAAACTCCTGCGTCTTAGGATGCTGGATATAGCTGGGGATATGGCTCGCGCTGCAAGCCGGGGAAAACGCGGCGGGGACACCGATGATCAGCATGTTGCGGGCGAACTCGGCCTCCTTGCGCAGGTCGACCTTGTTGCCGGGCGACCCTTCCTGGAGGAGCTCGCCTTCGGGCAGGAGCTCGCCGATCTTGACGAGGCGGGCGGGCGAGGAGGAGAAGAAGCGGCCGGCGGCGGGGGCGGGGGCGCGGAAGACGGGCGCCGAGGCGCGGAGGGCGGTGCGGGAGAACATCTTTGTTGGTTGTGGTGGGTGGTTGTTGTTGTTGTGGTGTGGGAGGAGGATGGAATTGGATTCCAGTTGTTGTCAATTCGACTCGACCCGACGAGGAGTGCCGCGCCGTCTCCCCCCCTCAGCGGCAGCTACAGGGGTAGCGGCCGGGGTTGAGACGATAAGACAGCGGATGACATCACCGTGGATGGCAAAGGGAACTTTGAAAGCTATCACACCAGAACGGTTGATAGGATATCTGTTGCGGTATCAAATTCAACATAGTCTTGTAAAGATTGCACGTTTCTTCGATTATTCACTTTTTATTTCTTTCAATGTGGAAAGAGTCCCAGTCGTTGAGCTCAATCGCGGACATCAGAGCTCCAAAGCTACAGGGGCCAAGCTCCCAAAGCTCTACTCTAGCGGATACTAGGTACCCCGCTGGCCCGAAGTCGGCTTGAACCATTTCGCGAACCCGGACTTCAACCTCCATCACCAAGTTCAAGACCTCCATCATTCTGGACCACCTTACCTCTGCTCTTGATAAACCGAGGATCAGAACAGCCATCCATGTCCACCCAAAGAGCCCTCTGGTTCGTCGCCAGCAAAGCCACCAAAAAGTCATCACCACAAGGCACTCAAGCCGGCACTATCTACATCCACTGCCACGTCAAGCCAGGTGCTAGCAAACAACGAGAGGGAGTCACTTCCTTAACCGATGAAGCAGTCGAGATATGCGTCGCTGCGCAGGCGAAGGAGGGGGAGGCGAATAAAGCTGTTGTCAAGGTGCTTAGTGAGGTGAGTTTACCTACCCCTTGACCTAGTCATGATCTGCGCTACAGATGTCTTTCCTGTCTCCCTTGTCTCGCATCCACACATTTCAACCTCTTCGTGTTGTTTTGATGCTCTTGTACCCATGTTCCCACGGAAAACAAGAGTAGAACCTCCCAGGCCGTACCTAACTATACAGGCTCTCAATCTCCCCAAGTCCAACCTCGAGATCACTCAGGGCCTCAAGTCCAGAGCCAAGACCATTGCTGTTGCTGCCCCTGGGTCGTGGGTTGGTGGTAATGGCGGGGAGGAGGAGTGTCTTGAAAGGGTGAAGGCGTATTTGAACAAGGCGACTGAGGCGTAATTCTGTGTGGCCAGATAATGCCCCCAAGACAGCGAGCGCCATCTGGATGATGGTACAGTCGTCGACATGATTCCTTTATGCGCATCTCTGTGCTTCCTTAAACTCGGGTATCGATACCGTATCCTCCTTTGTCCTCTTATGGTCGTCATGTCCTCATTACTCATAACATGCGTCAATCTCCGTACCGCATCATCTCCCTCTTCACCTCACACCCCTCCCACCAACTCGCCCGTTCGATGTACTCCTAGTAATCGCGCCGCGGCTCGTCGTTCGGGAACTGGGCGTAACACCACGACCGGCACCTCTTCCACTCGTGCCTCTTGTCGTTCCAGATGGTGCAGGCACCCTGGACTGTCTTGGAGCGGGTGTCTTGGGCGCCACTGATGGTTTTCGCGGGGTAGGGCCGGAGATGTTGGAGGTTGGGTTATCGACGAAGGAAGTATCGGTGGTCCTGTAGTACGCAAGAGAAGCAAACGTTAGCAACGGTGGTAATGTTAGCGATTAAGAGGCAGTGGACGAACATAAAAGTAGTCTCCCCATCAAACCCTTCCCTCTCCTGTTTAACCGTCGCCATCCCATTCCCCGTCCCCTCCATATTCTGCCCCTGCCCCTGCCCCTGCCCCGTAGCAACCTCCCTCTCCTCCTTCTCCCTCATCCTCTTAAAGCTCTCCGTCAACGGTCCCTCCGGGAAATCCACACAAAACGCATTCATATTCAACCCGTACAAGAAACTAGCAAAGTCCTCGCTGAACCGCGCCAGGCTCTCGTGCATCAGCTGGAAATGCATCATGTTGGCTTCGAGGTCGGCCATGGCGTCGGCCAGCTCGGCGAAGGCGGGCTCGAAGGCATTTAGCGGAAAGGAAGCGCTGGGGCCATGGATGGATTCGCGGGCGGATTCGCGCAGGGAGGAGCGAGAGGAAGGGCGGAGGGGGGTCGTTGGTCGGTTGGGGGTGCGTGGGCGAGAGGTGGAGCGGCCGGGGGTTTGGGAGTCGGGCATGGTCTTGGTCGCTTTTAGAATCTCTGACTATAACATGCAATGTCTGGATAGATGGGGTTGCGCCGGTTTGGTGTTTTTCGTTTACGTTGGTGATACCGAAGATGGTGTTGACATGGTTGACAAGGGAGACGCGAACCGCAAGCAGTGAGACGCGACAGCGTTAATTGACCCCACCATTGTGGGCTTCAGTTCGAGGGCCCCTCTGCGAATGCAACATAGCGACCGCCAAGTAGTGCGCACAGACCATTTGAAGACACGTGCACCAGCCTTTTAAGGAGCAGTGCTGCATGGGTCACGGGGGATTTCATCATTGGCGACCATTTGTCCATGAGGGGTTCTCGTTTTCGCTTCCATCCAACTTTCCATGTTCCATTTTGAAGATTGCTGCCCAGCGCACGGTTGTGATCGTCTTGTTCAGCAGACATCTCAATTTGCTCAATAGAAGTCGAGCCCCTTTGTTACACGGCTTTTGGGATTTGGATTTCGGGTTGCGGGTCAGCCGGGACATACACAGTAGACAAGTCGCATGGACTGTTATGGAGATTGTGTATCATCATCTCTGGGACTCTCCATGAAGCCGCTGTATACATAATTCCCAGACGGAGACCTCAAAGACCCCGAAGGTTACTGGTGATCCAGCAAGGGAATCCTTTCTCTTTTCTTCTTTTCTTCCTTTGTTCTTTTCCCTTTCCAGGTTCCTGCCTTCAATTATTTCTTTTCTGTCAACAATGCACTGTGATGTTCAATGCTTAGTTTCAGCTCTCCAAGTTGCCCCACTTACACGGGCCGGGATTGATGAATTGTCCATGTGGAGGATATCCTGTTTTCTGTTCCGAGAGACACCGTCTTTTGCCTTGTCCATTGCACTGACTTTGTACCTTTTGCCTTGGATATTGAATTGACTTCGGGAAATAGACTCTGGGTCTCACGAGGATCCGACGCTTTGGTAACAACGGGCTTTTCATCCCATATCTCCGAGTCTCTTTACAAGTAACTGCTGTAACGCTTTTGTCCTCTGTTATACAATACGTCAGAGACTACCTACTAGGTACCTCATCCAACCATCACTCAACCAGGAATTGCGCCTCCCAAAGCTGACACGGATCGCCCGGGGATAGCCTTGTTCAGGTTCTTGTTAATTGGAGCAATATCATTTCACAGCCCCCATCACACATCCCCTTCTGTACCCTTCCTCTCCGAATTGGTGACCGCCTTCCTTCTCGGTACCTACACTACCCTACACTACCATCCCGCCCTGCTGCTGCCGCCTTGCCGCCCTGCCGCTACTACACGTGCGTGTTAGGTACCTATCTTGTCAGCCAGCTGTATCCCAATTCCTGGTTGCATCCCCCCTCTCCTACCAGTAATCTTATACTCCAACAAGGGGAATGAGACTCCCACCGCCCTCCACGCCGACCCAACTTCTACGTCTTCGATTGACGAGATCCGCTCTTTCCAGATCTGTTGTTTCCACCATTTCACCCCTTGCTACGTGTCCGAGTCGAACTGCTAGCACCAAAGCTAGGGCAGCGGCGATCACTCCAGGTCCCCGGTTCCAATCCCTCCTCCTCCCCCCTTCCACCGCTACCACCACCACCGCCTTCTTCAGTCGCAACAACCTCTCGACTACTACCACCGTCAACAAGCGAGATCAAACAACAACAACCACCCTTGCGCCTAGTACACCCGTTGTCCTTCACGCTTCTGTAACCGGTCTCGGTCTCCTCGTTGTCCTCGGTCTAGGTCTCGGCTACGGTATCACCGGTTTCCTCGGTCAAAAGTCTACCGAGCACCAGGAACTTCCGTCCGAAGCCTCTCACACCACCATCGAAAAGAACATCTCCGACCTTCTCGACGACAACATGTCTGGAGAAATCGCCCCCGGCCGCCCCGGCAACCTCACCCCCGAGCAAGAGGAGAAGCTCAAGCAGCTATGGAAGCTCATCTTCCAAGTCTGCGGCGTCTCCTCCGAGGCCGCCCCCGCTGCTGTTGCTTCCTCCGACGCCGCCAGCGTCCAGGGCTCTGACGACAAGAAGAAAAAGTCCAAGCTAAGCATGTTCTCGCGCAAGCTCAAGAAGGACTCAGACGAAACCACCACCACATCAGACAGCGCCTCCACGGCCTCCGGTTCCCGCCCCGCCACCCCCGCCGTCGTGCTCAACGCCTCGACCACCTCGGGCGACGACGACAAGTACAACCAGCTGTCCAAGTTCCACGAGACGCTAGCCTCTCAATCCCCCGCCGCCATCCGCGAGACGATCTGGTCGATGGTCAAGCACGACCACCCCGACGCTTTGGTGCTGCGCTTCCTGCGCGCGCGCAAGTGGGACGTGGAGAAGGCGCTCGTCATGCTTATTTCTACGATGAACTGGCGGGATAACGAGATGAAGGTGGACACGGACATTATGCTGAATGGCGAGGGCGGGGCGGTGGAGGCGGAAAAGATGGAGGCGAAAACATCTGAAGAAATTGCGAAGAAGAAGCTGGCGATTGATTTCTTGACGCAGATGCGGATGGGAAAGAGTTATGTCCATGGTGTGGATAAGCAGGGACGGCCAATTTGCCATGTTAAGGTTAGGCTGCATAGGCAGGGGGAGCAGAGCGAGGAGAGCCTGGAGAGGTATACGGTTTATTTGATTGAGACTTGTCGGATGTTGTTGCAGGGGGGTGTTGATACCGCGGTAGGTTTTGGATCCTTTGAAGAAAATGGCTGGAGAAGGATGTGGGCTAACGGGATGACATGACAGACTATCGTCTTCGACATGACCGGCTTCTCCATGGCCAACATGGACTACACCCCCGTCAAGTTCATGGTCAAGTGCTTCGAGGCCAACTACCCCGAGAGTTTGGGCGCGGTGTTGGTGCACAAGGCGCCGTGGATCTTTCAGGGTATGTTTTCCCCCTCTCTGCTGCCCCATTTTCTGTCATGTAGTCAGTTCACTAACTAACAACCCTCAGGCATCTGGCGCGTAATCCGCGGCTGGCTCGACCCCGTCGTCGCCAACAAGGTGCACTTCACCAACAACATCTCGGAAATGTCCGAGTTCATCTCCCCCGAGAAGATCTCCAAGGACCTCGACGGCCAAGAAGACTGGGAGTACAAGTACGTCGAGCCGATCCCGGGCGAGAACGACAAGATGAAGGATACGGAGACCCTCAACAAGCTGCAGGCCGCGCGCGCCGAGCTGGTCAAGGAGTACGAGGAGGCTACGCTGCAGTGGATACAGGCTGGTAACAGCGAGGAACTGAAGAAGAAGAGGGACGAGATTGCGGAGAAGCTGAGGGTGGATTACTGGAACCTGGATCCGTACGTGAGGGCTAGGAGCCTTTATGATCGCGTGGGAGTGCTGTTGCCGGGCGGGAAGCTGGATCCGTACCTCGAAGAGAAGAAGGATAGCGTGAGTAGGATAACGGAGGGTGTAGCGAAGGTGGGGGTGAGTGACACGCAACCTGATGATGTTGATTGAGTTGCTTGAGGATGGTGTATGATGACTGGAATTTCTTTTTTGGAGACTTGTATATGTTTCATGGATATATAAGATTAAAGAGTTTATAATGGACGATGAGATGTGGCTGGGTCAGGGTATTGGTATGATATATACGATAGAGCTATACGGATGAGAAATAGCGTAAATGAGGACGCATGTTCTCTAAAGACACGATCTCAAGCCTAACCTGTTCATCTTTCCCCTGAATTCGAGTCACATACACGGAACATTTCAACTCAGCTTCACCACAGAGCCAACATCACGACCTCCGGAATCTCGGACATAAACTCATTCATTCATTCATCACCCAAACCCCTCCATCCAGTCCCCAAGTATCTACCTGCACTTCCTATACCTACAACTTCTCCTTAATCTCCGCCTGCAACTTCTTCAACCCCTCAAAGTCCGTCGGCTGCTGCGGCCAACCCACACCCAGCCCTTCCTTCTCGTTCGGCTTGGGAATCATGTGCACGTGCACGTGTGCGACCTCCTGGTGCGCCAGCTTGCCGTTGTTCTGCAAGATGTTGTAGTCCACGGCGCCCGAGGCGATCGCGAGCTTCTTGGCGATGGGCAGCAGCTCGGCGAGCGAGTCGTCGGGGATGTCGGTGAGTTTTTCGCCGTGGTGTTTGGGGATTACGAGCTGTGGGGGGGGGGGGGGGGGGGGGTGGGGGGGGGGGGGGGGGGGGGAAGAGGAGAGGGGTGATGAGAGGGAGAGGGAGGGAGGGAGAACATACGGCATGGCCACGGGAAAGAGGCTGGATGTCGAGGAAGGCGAGAGTTTTCTCGGTCTCGATGAGCTTGAAGCAGGGGATTTCACCTGTTTTGTTGATTAAAGATTGAACAATTAGCTGGAGCTCTTTACAAGAACATCTCTTTACACAAGGAACATATAGTTGGTATGAGGAGGCACTCACCCTTGACAATCTTGCAGAAAATGCAAGTCGCGGAAGAAGCCATCTTTCTTATCATTAATTCGGGACAGACGATATTTCTTGAGTGAGGAAATGAGAGAGCAGATGTAGGTGAGAGCTTCAAACGCAAGATAAAAAGAGGAAGAGGGGCTCAAGGGGCTTGACGTAGCTCGAGCCTCTCAGGTACCGTAGCTTCCAGCATCAACTGCAACGCGATGTCCCGCGATTCGGCACAAGGGATCGCGGTCACCGGCAGTGCCACTGCTACAGGGGCTGCCCACGCGGGGTGCATTTCCCCCGCTCGTGTCGATGCGACATGGCTTTTAACCCTAACCCTTCAACTCTCCGGTTTACTCATCGCCCTCAGCAACGTTGAGCTACCAGTTGAAGAGAAAGTGAAAAGCGAGTGAAGACCTATTGACAATAGACAGATCAATCATATCTGCCTCGTGTCAGATTTATTGGTTTGATCTGGTTGATTGATTCTGTGTGTAACTGACTCGAACGGTCTGCTCCAGAAGGTCTGGGGGTTCTGGGGGTAACCCATATTTGCCAAGACCTGTAATATAGGTGGCTGGGACTCTAGCATCTAACCTCCATCTAGGTAGAATGCTACCCTGGAATCTAACACACCCCCTCATTTGCAGACCTCTTGTTGCCTCTTTGAAGTCAAAAGTGAAGCTATTTATACATTTCTGTTGTCTTTTCATATCTTTAATCCCAGTATTTTATCTAGATCGTCGAAATCAACCTCTTTCGGTGCCGGATTATCTTTTCCTCCGTTATCCTTTCGCGGCGGTACCTCGGCTATGCCTAATAATTCCCTAAATTTCCTATACTCTAGAATCCCTAATACCTTCGTTAGTCCGTTTACTAGTATCGATTTCGTCTCTAAATATTCGATATTGAGCGTCTTTTTATTAATAATCTCCTCCCTTAACTAATATTTATAGATATCTATATATTTTATTTTCGTACTAAAAGTAGGAGTCTCTTTTATAAGTACTCTAATAGTTTATTAATTATTATATTATAGAGTAGGGATAGGATTTTCTAATAGCTTTACCCCTAGAGCTAATATTAACCGGCTTATAAATAAGGTTTCTTTCGCTACCTTTTTAACCGTATATAATTCTGCTTCTATCGTTGACGTAGTAATTGTAATCTATTTAGTTACTCCTTAGTAAATTAAATTTTTATAGAACTTAATAATAAACCCTTAGGAGTTCTTACAATTATTTTTATTATTAGTAAATAAGGTATTAAAAATAATCTTTAATCGGTTACTACTGCTAAAATAGAGGGCTTATATCTTTATTATTCGAAGGTATTATATTACTTTCTCGCTAGCGGCTATATAAGTAGGATTGGGGTTGTAATTATATTAAGCTAATCTATTTAATAAGAATACGATATTTGGTCGGGTATTGACTATTGCATATAATAGTGATCCTATATTAATTTGGTAAGTACGTATCTTTATATAATTGGCGATACTATCGTAAGGAATTAATTCCTTATAGCCTATAGGTATTAGAGTAGGTCGATAATTAGATTTAAATAGCTTTGAAATTTTTTCGATATATACCTCTTATAATAGCCAGATCTTTCCTTAGTCTCGATCGCGTATAACTTTAATACTTAGAAACTATTAGAATTCGTCTCCTCTCGTCAAATAATACTTCGATTACAGTTCTATAATATACTTCTTGACCTCCTCTGTCTTACCTTTATTAAATATAAAGATAATATTATCGATGTAATAGAGTATAAGGATATTATCCTTCTTTATAATATAGGGGTCTTTAAGAATCGTTTCGAATCCTATTAATTTAAATATTCTATTGAATTTTCGTTATTATAATAAGGATACTCGTCGGAAATTATATAGTACTTTAATTAATTTAAGGACTTTACCGGGGATTTAATACCCGGGCAATATATGTATATAAATCTCCTTATCGAGGAAGGTATTAACGAAGGCGTTGACTACGTCGTATTAAATGAATTCGAAGTTAAAACGAATAGCGAGAGCGATAATAAATCTAAATAACCTCCTTATTAGAATAGAGGCGTATATATCTATTCCTATTTTACTCTATTAATTACCTCTTACAACGAATCTCGCCTTATACTTATTAAATATACTATTCTTATTGAATTTATAGGTATATACTTATATACAATCGAAGATTTATTTACCTCGTACCCGCGATACGTTAACGTTAACTTCAATCTACATTTTTATATCCTTATAATTCTATAGATAAGTCTCTTCTATTTACTTAAAAAGCTAACCGAGTAAGTAATTATTAAAATCATTATAGTATTTAAGTATAAAAAATAATTTTCGTCGGTAAACTCTATTAAAACGGCCAAGTTTAATAATTAATTATTATACCTCCGCTTTAGTAATTATTTTACCGGTTATTTTAATTACTAGTTATAATAGTCTATTAGCGTAAAAAGCAACCTCTTATAGTTCTTACTAGCGGAAATACTTATCGATAGCCCGGTTAATTGAATAATTAATATAGAGTATAGCCAGTAGGGTAAATAGAAGCGACGGGTATAATTCTATAATATATTCAATAAATATTTTTTTTATATTAAGCTACTAATTAAAAACGTCTTATAATTAATTACTCTCCTCTTAAAAATCTTCTTAACATTATTCGTAATCTCTATCGAAGAGGCTCGAAAGGAGCGGTTCGATATTTACATTATCGACGTCGTTCTATAACTTATAGCCTTCTTTTTCTAATTATTCGGATACCCTCGAAGGTTAATTATATAGTTCGTTAATTTTATTAAATAAATCCGCTAATTCCTTATTACTTATTTAAAAGTCCTCTTTTAATTTCTTAAAGTTTAAATTATAAGTAATCTCCTTATTAAAGATTATATTCCTTATCTAAACAATCCAATTCGTATATAGATTCTATATACAATAGATAGAGGTCGTTAAATAACCGATAAAAAACCCTATCTATACTTTGGGTAAATACTTCTAACGCTACTTCTCTTTCTTCTATACAATACTCGTTATAGCAAATACTTTACAACTATAAACTCTAAGGTAGCTCAAATCCGGTTTACGAGCTTCCTATTAACTATTCTATTATATAATATAAGTATAAAACCGTTCGAAGGGGGATTTCTAATTATAGAAATAACGAAGGGATCGATTAATGAAATAAACCGCTACGCTAGTAATTTCTAGCTACAAATCTATTAGGAATTTCGAACTTATTAATATAGTATTATATCTTTTTTTAATAATACCCCTTAAACGCTCTACTCCACCGTTCTATACTTATATATTAGGAATAGAGGGTTTAAAATTCGCTCCTCGCTATAATAATCTTTATTAGACTTCGTTACTTATAAATTCGTTATCGAATTCGAAGATTTTAACCCTAATATTATATCAGTATCGCAATATATCAATATAGGATATTAGCGTAATAACTATAGTAACCGTTTAGTAATTTAATAAATAATAATCCTAAATATAATTAGATTATCGATATATAATATAGAGGAAATATTTAACGTCGTTATTTCCTTCGTCGAATTCGAGGAAATTAGTAGCGAATTTCTCTCTTAGTCCAAAACTACAATTTCTAACTATACGGCTAATTTATCGTTTAATCTTTACTATAGTATACGCATCGTATTTAATTAAAGGGATACTATATAATTTAATACTATTAACGTTCTAAAAGTAGTCGATTACTTAGGGTCCCGGGTAGCTGAATCGTAAATACTATATATTTACTATCTACTTAAAGGGGCGCCTCGTATAAGAATTAATTTCGTAATAGTACGTTACGAACAAGGCTTTAATAAATAAAAGTAGGATAATTTCGATAACTATTTAATTATAAATAATATTCAAATAATAAAAGAATAAATTATTAAACTTCCTTAAATAATTATTTAGTAGTCGGTAATCCTAATAGAAACCCTACCTTCGCAATTAAAAATAGGAAACGAAATTAGTAACGAAATTAAAGTAAAAGGCGACCTCCTTTAACTATAGTTTTAAAGGACTATTCTTACCCTTAATAATAATATTAACCTCCTTAAAACCTTTAATTACTATTTAAATATTACTAGCCTATAAAGAATTATCCGGATTAATATAACGAAAGTAAAGGAAACGAATAATTTTATTAAATACGTAAAGCGAACTATTAAAATCGAAAATCGTTAAATTCTTAAGAGGGTAAATTTCCTCTCTAATTTAATATATCTTACTAATTTAAAAAGTCGCTCTATAAATAAAATTTCGAATTATAATAAATAATTACGTATTCTCCTCCTTCTTAGGAGCCTTTTCCCCCTTACCGCTATTCTCAACCGCAATTCTTATAACTTCTTTAATAAATTCGGAATCCTTCGCGAAATTAATTTTAATAACGTATTAGATAAAAGGGAATAGCTTTGCAATATATTTTAACTTTATATTTAAATTAATATACTAATAATTTTTAAGGGAATACGGTCTTCTCTTATATATTTTATATATAGGAACGTTAAATCTCTTATACAATTAAATCTTAATCTTATCCAATTAGAGTTTCCTTTTTCCTCTAGAGCCTTTTAGCTTTTTATTTTTACTTTTTTAACGAGCGTCTTTATTATTAATATTTTTATTTTAATTCTTACTACTATACTTCTAACCGTTATATTCGATACTAATTTCGCTAGTATTAAAGGCGCTACGATATCTTCCCTTCCCGGTAGCAACTCCGCATTTCGCGGCATCGATATTATATTTCTTAAAGTCTTTATAAACTACTATATAATTAAATATACCGTTAACTATTTCTTTATTGAACTTCTAAATACCTTTATACCAATTAAAATATATAATTCTAATCGCGTTAACGTAATTAATATATTAAGAATTAGCGACTTTAATCTCTCTAACGCCTATAATCTAACCGTTACTTATAGTAGTAAACTAAATTTGAAATTAATTAATCCAATTCTTAAGTTCCTTTATTAAGATAACAATAGTTTTATAATACTATTTCCTAGTTTTAATCTACTTATCGACGGCCTAATAGTTTGTTATACTCTTAAATTTTCGATACTACTCATTAATCTACTATTCCTCCTTTATAGCGTTATCCTATAGTCTATAGTTAATTAACGATTTTATTTAAGTACGTATAGCTTTATTACTAGCTACGAACTCCTTCCAATCCTTTTTATTATCGGGGTAGAGTATAAATTCTAATTTAAATAGTTATTTATTAATTAAGTCCTCCTCGTTAGTAAAAGTATCGAATAGGATCTCGTCCCTAATTCAATACTCAATAAGTACTTCCCGAGATTACCCAATTATATTTATAATAATATAAACAGTTATTCTACTATTAAATAGGATAAACTCTACTTTAGCTTCGTTAATACGGGTTCTAACGGCCTTCGTAATAGGGTAATAATTAGGATAAAACTATTTCGGAGCTATAGGCTTATCGATAGTACTTTAAAACTATTCTTTAAGTATATCCGAATTACACTTTGATTAGAGTATAGGCTCCTAGCGGATCCAATTATCGCTATCCTTCAAGTAGGCAACATTCTCTTTAGTATTATTGATTTACTTTGATTGAAATATCGTATAGGTATTATTATCGTATTATTTATTGCTAGTTCGTAATGCTAATCGTTATATTAATAGGGCGCGTATCAGACTGTTAATTGTCAGATTTACTGGTTTGATCTGGTTGATTGATTCTATGTGTAACTAACTCGAACGGTCTGCTCCAGAAGGTCTGGGGGTTCTGGGGGTAACCCATATTTGCCAAGACCTATAATACAGGTGGCTGGGACTCTGGCATCTAACCTCCATCTGGGTAGAATGCTACCCTGGAATCTGACACCTCGCTGCCTGACTTCACGAGACACGAAACAACTGTCAAGCTCAAGAAGTGCCCCTGTTGTTGATGATTATGGTTGGTCTGCTTCCAAACCAACCGCTCGTTGTCTAACCCTAATTGGTGTGACTCCCGCCGGCATTGTTAGTGGCTTGTCTAAGAGAGCTCTTGGCCTGTCACAGCCCCGGAGAGCACCCCGCCATGACTGACAGCCAGGCAGGCCATCCCACCTAACGACATCATCCTGCCTCGAGACCCTGTCAGCCCAAGAGGAAGTGGTGTGTCGCAAAACTACCATCGCATCGCATCCCACCACCACCACTCACCATCTCAGGCTGACCAAGATCGAGTTGCGACAAGTTAAATAGCTCTCAAAACCTCCGTCACTTCTTCAGCGCTCTTCATCATACACCGAGCAGCAAAAGCAACGAGAAACAACACAACCTCAAAACACCATGACAAGCTACAAATCCACCCCTCTCTTCGGCGGCGCCATCGTCTGCGACCTCCCCGAACACTTCACCGACGTCTCCCGTCTGCGCCAAGTACCCGACAACCAAGAAGTCTACATCGACAAGGACGGTTTCACCTCCATCATTTTTGACATCACCGAGCGCATCGGCCCCAGCGGCCCAACCTCGCTAGAAGAGGACGGTCGCGCGCTGACCACGCACCTCGAAGAGCTAGTCGGCGACGACGTCGAGACCGTCAAGGTGTGGAACACCACCGAGACGCAGTTTACCAAGCTTGAGTATGTCTTTTTCTTCCTATTCTTTCCCTCCCGCTTCCCAACTACTATCCAGCAAACAGCTCAGCTAACCAACCCGACTCACCACCCAAACAGCTCCTCAATCCCCGCCTACACCCTCATCGCCACACAAACCCCCAAACAATCCGACTCCGATTCCCGAAGGGGCGGCCAAGCACCCGATTTCACCGCCCTCATCCTCACGCTCGTCAGACTGGAGCGCCAGAAGACGGATATCCTGGTGACCATCAACGTGCCGCACATCAAGGGCGAGTACGACGAGGAGGAGGTGGATCTGGCGCTGGGCAAGCAGGGGGCGCTGCTGGGCAGCGCGGTGGAGTATGCAGCGCGGATTTGGGAGAGTTTTGAGGTGAAGGATTGGGGGTTGTTTCATGAGGTTTGAGTTGGGAAGTAGGAGTGGATGTGGGTGTGGACGTGGATTAAGGCAAGATTGTGTGCACAGATGGAGGATGGGGAAAGAGGATGGGTATGAACAAATGGGTGGAAAGAGAAGGATATGGGTTTGCGCGGCAGGGAAATGGGATTAGGTTGGATTGAGCGAAGCGCTTGGACAAAGGAATACATAAGAGGAAAGGAAATGGAAGAGGAGGAAAGCTATTGGGACGAAAGGGATACCGGGAGGATCAGGGGGGCGTTTAATGTGCTGAGCTACGACATCTTTCACGAGACATGTCCCTTTCTTATTTCTTCTTCTAGATAGTATTTACACTTTAGGTAGCGAACTGAATGTCCTCTGTTCTTCTATACGGGGGTATCAATATTCTTTCATGATCATACAAACAACCTACTTGTACAGCCACTGTTATGGACTACCAAGCATTACCAATGCCCTCCGCTCAGTCATCCGCAGTCAAATCAACGACGTCCATCATGGGTTCGTCTTCGAACATATCCGGACTGTCCTCGCCGTCGTCGTCTTCATCAGCGACAACCTCCTCCAGAAGTGTTGAAAGCTTCCCAGCCGTTTCTGGTAGCGAGGCTGGCATTGCCTTCTTCTTCTCCCTCTCCCTCTCCCTCTCCCTCTCCCTTTTGGCCTTCTCAACCTTCCACCGTTCCGCAACCTCCTTCATAACCTCTCCAAACGCCAAACCCGGTTTTTGAGCCTTGACCACCTTCATCTGCTCCTTGACAAAGACCTGATACTCAGACTGTTTAGCCCTCTCTTTCCCACCTCCCATACTCCCCATCCCTCCTCCGTCTTTGTCCCCCTTGCCTGCTACACCGGTGGTCGCATCAGAAAAACCACCACCACCACCACCTTGTTGACCTTGACCCCTCGGCACAGGTTTAACCTGCCTCAATACCCCCTTGCAAACTCCACACCGATGTCTCTTGGGATCAACGCTCTTCGAATGGCGTTTATACTCTGTCCCACATCCCTTCTCATCCCCATCAGGAACCCCATCACAAACCCAAACATACCTAAACTCAATCTCATACCCATGTCTCGTCGTGACCTCTACCGCGTACCCTCCCTCCCATGTGCACTTCCCATCTTCATCCACGTTCATCTTCCCTAACGGGCCGCCGCGGTGCCGACCAAATTCTTCGTTGACTTTGCTGGCCCACGCCTTAAACTCCGCCCCATGCGGCCGGGTAGTAACCCCGTCGACCATGAACACAGCTAAGTGACAGAACTCGTGGGCTAGTGTGTTGAATAGCCTCTCCGGCGTACTCAAAACCTTTGTCGCCAACTCAATAGAGGCGTGATGCTTCACTTCCTTTTTCTCTTCCTTGTTCGCATCTTGCTTGGAAGGCCGAGTAGTAATACTCTCCTTCTTCCAATTCGCCCTCCCCGCCGTCGTGTTCAGCGTCTTGCTCCATACAAGCTTGATCCCGCCCGTGCTAGCAGTCAGGGCCGACAAGCGGGAGGAGGTCAGACGAGCGTCGAGTAATTCCAAAAAGTCGGTGGCGAGGGAATGTTTGTGGGTGTCGAAGGCCTGGCGCGCAAGGCGGGATTCGCGGGCGAGGAGGGCGGCGGCTTTTTGGGGGCTGGGTGGGGCTCGTGTCGGATTCTTCTTCTTGTCGGGGGAGTTAGTAGCCTCCAAGGTGGGTTTGGTCGAAGGGAATAGTTCCTTCTTGGGGGAGTGTTCGTCGTTCCACTCGTCGACGAATTCGCGAGACCAGAAGAGGTCGGAAGAGGGGCGGTGAGGGGTGGTGGGGATGCGTGGGAGTTTCTTGGGGGATGGTGGTAGTGTTGCTGCGGTCTTTGGTTTGAGCTTGGGGATTTTGGGAGGAGGAGGACTGGGTGTTTGAGTGCGCTTCCTCGCTGCAGTGGTTGCTGGTGGACGAGATTGTCGTTCGGTTTCGGTTTCTGAACTTGAGTTGGAGGAGGAGGATTCCAGCTGAAGACAGGAGAAATCTTGCGTGACATCCTCCTCGCCACAGGTATCTTCATCGTCAGAAGCCGCCTGTTTCGCTGTCCTTCCTTGTCGTCCATCACTCTCTTCCTCATCGAATAAAGTCCGGCTCTGGCTTCCCCAGCTCGCATCCATCCGCTTGCCTCTTGAGTTGTTCGTCGCCCGAGGTTTTGTGGGAGAAAGGTGACTCTCTCTGACTGCCGGAGCCTTGGGCTTGTTGTTTAGCTTCGAAAAGAATGCATCCAGGTCTTCGTCTGAGTCGTCGTCTTTCGAGTTTGATGCCGTGTTGGTTTCCAGCCCCTTCTCAACCATGGTCTCCGACCCAAGTTCATCCGACTCAGAGGACTCCTTCGATTGCGCAGTGTGGAATGACTCCTCGGCGAAATCCTCCAAATCTTCAGAGATGTCCATATCCTGCTCGTGGTCGATTTCCATCATATATTTGCTTTTGCTGGCGACTTGTTTCAGTGGTCGGAAAAGACTTGCTGACGGCCTTTGCTCCTTATCCTTTGTTCCCACGATGTCCTTGTCTTCCCGGTGTTTCTTCGATATAGTCTGGTTGCTGAAAAGACTTTTGGTCGTCCTCACCACCGTCTTTGCAGTAACGGTGCTCTCACCTACCCTCTTCGCCTCCATTTTCTTCTTCCTATGTACTACCGGATTCTCAGCCTCGGAGTCGCTGCCCTCGTCCTCCTCATCGCGCATCATCCCCAGCCCAAGCCCAAACACTTTATTGGCGGTTAGATCCCTCCTCTTCTTCTTAGCCGGCACCCCATCCTCCTCTTGCGCTGGCTTCCACTTCCGAAAAAGGACATTATCCGACACCGCGCCCAGAAGCAGCTTCCGCCTTTTGACGCCGGCTACTGATGACGAAGCTGCATTTGGTGATGTTGCTGATTCGACGACTGTCCGGTTACTGCTGGTAGAGGCCGTGTCCGTGGGAGGGGAAGCTCTCTTCTTGGTCGCAGGCAACGGTGGCGAAACTTTCCTTTTCTTTTTGGGACTTGGTGGGAGGGCTGCGATGTCTGGGAACTCTGAGTCGGAGTTGGAGTCGTTGCTGGAGTCGATTTCGGACTCGGAGGAGGATGAGAAGATTGTTTTTCTTGAGCGGGAAGATGGCGGGGGCCGTGATAATCTTGCCATGATGGTCTGGTTTCTGTTGTCCTACTGTAGCTGTCCTGGCTAGGGTTTATGGTTGGATATGAGTGGAGGTTGTGGTCGCTCCCCTGAAATCGGCGATGTTGCGAGAACTGTACCAGAGTGAAAGCTGGTTAAAGGTGTGGTGACCAATACTGTCTGTCGTAAGAATCAATGCAAAAATCTCCTGCAGGCGATGAATATCTCAAGCGCTTCTCTGATCAATCTGTTAAAGCGCAGACTACAGGCTTGGCTGCTCCCCACACAAGAAGCAAAGGAATGCAGTGTTGCTATGTTTAAAGCGTTGTTCAAAACGGAGAATGTTGACGATGTTTTTGTTTGGTTACAGCAAAAGCAAGCAATTGGTTGCCATGGGTGATTTGTTAGCGTGCAGTTAGCGTCAGGAACGCCAAGCCCCTGCCGTCCGGCGTGAGTGGGTCCCTGCACCGCCATGCCGGCCGGTGACGGGAACGACATCTCTTGTCGTTCCAGAACCTTTCTCGCACATGGACAGATCACGGTAAGGTTTGTGTTGAACTCTTCCGACTCTAGGAAACGAGAAGCAATCCAGCTCGAATTCACTTCACAGATTGATTTGCTGTCTCGGTTTCTCGTCTCGTCTAAATACCGCGTATCTGTCGCTTGATGCAGATCACAAATTGCAAAAGCAACGATGTCCGAATTTTTGCGTTTCCCCGTTTTCGTCCCCTGGGGCTGTCGCTGATCACCATCTGGGCATATGTTGTGCTCCGATAGATTGGGTTTTCCACAGATTACGGCGAGAACTGTGTCTATTCAACTTTTCAACTTTGCGGTGGCAGGGTGGTTCGTATCTCCTTTATTTACCTGCCTGTTGGCGATGATACGAGGTGCCTCTAGTAGAGATGCGCACGTGGTCAGCATGGCAGGCATGGCGGGCACGGGATGGGAGAATGAGATGAAGCTTTGATCTTACATCGGAAAAAATTCGGTTCCTCCCGAAATTTAGAGTTCTTGTATTCAAGGGACGATATGGTCCAGAGTTTACAGTTCGGACTGGAGGGTTGCCCGGGCCTCCAATGGTGGCGATGGGTTCATCCCGTTGTGATGTTTACTTCAAATTCTTAATCATTTACAATAATGGTATCTGGTTGTTCGACCTTCGAGAAGAACTCAAAATCCCACACCATCACAAGACAAGATAACAACAACCTGACCCGCAGATGCAAGATGAACACTTCACACTTCCACATTGCAGAGAGCAGCTACGCCGACAGCAAGCATCCCCGAACCTTCATAACATATGGAATTCTCGACAACACCAACCTTCGAGTTCAATAATAACGAAAACCACCACCATAATCCCACACCCACTTACCTCAACCTCCCGTCGTGTCTCAAAGCCACGCCACTTAGAAAGCCCCCCTCCTTTCGTCGCCAGTTGTCAGAGTAGAGGGTGGATTTCTAGGTTTCTAGCTATACTCTATGTGGGTTAGCTGCCCAGCCTCCTAATATTACCTAATTTCTAGGCATATCTGGGTTACCCCAGCACCCCCCATACCTTCTGGGCGAATTAGTTATACATACTCTTCAATCAATTAATTCTATACAATTACATTTGACAATTAACAATTTGATTTGCGTATTTACAACTAGATACGCTACGATAAACGATTATAAGCAATATCCCTACGAAACCCGATAACATTAGCTATATTTCTATTAAAAAAATCTACCGATAAGGCTGTTACGGTTATTCTTAATACCCCTTCCGACTAGCCTAATTAATATAAAATTCTTAAGAGACTTGTTAGTAATAATTAGGATTTTAATAATTAGTTATTTAAGGGAGGACTTATAATTTAAAGAGTATTACCGCCGAAGTTAGAAGACTTCTTCCTTATTAAGTAAGTAAAGAACTGCGTTCAAATAGCGAAGAAAGAATTTATTAAATTTAATAGAGGAATCCGAATTAAAAAAGTCGTAATTATATTTACGATAATTACTACTATTAATATTAGTACGAATAATACTACTACTGAAACGGCTGTTATTACTTAATTCTAAACCGAAGCCGCCGCCGGCGCTAATAAAAACGACGATAATAATAAAGAAGAGGAAAAGGAAGAGGAGGATAATAAATATTGTACTAAATAAGATATTAAGGAAAATATAGTTATTAACCCCGCTACCGACTTAATTACCGCTAGAAAAATAGCGTACGATTAAGCCAATAATACTTATAATATTCGTTATAAGTATTAGAAAAATTTCGATAATACTAATACCCGAATTAAGAATTGGATAAGTATTTACGTTGCCGCCTATTATACCGATATTTCTTTCGAATAAGATAAATTTATTTGCGATTAGTTTAGAGAAATTAAGAATTAGATTAATTACCGCCCTATTAATTAAATTGCTAACGTTCGGCGAAAGTATTAAGCTTTTATTAAAAAAATTAATAAGAAGTAATTTAAAGATTTCGAAAAGTAATTATTAAATTAGGAAATCCTTATTATTAACGGGAAGAGATTTAATATTAGCGAAGCGAATTCCCTTACCTCCTAATTTATAAATTTGGTCGATATAGTTTGTAATTATAAACCTATTTAAGTAAATAACGTTTAGAAATTCAATAACGAATTTAAAGATATATTTTTAAAATATAAGGACGTATTTACTAATTTTAAAAGGGTTAGTATATTAAAACGTATTGTATTATTAATTAATTTAAAAAAGGTTATAATTTGTAGCGTTTAGGGTATTAATTGTTCTAGTTTGCGAGAGTTCGTATTTAATAAAGAGGATACTCCTAATTCTAATTGTAAAAAGAAGTAGAAGGTAAACGTAAGGAAGAAATATAATATAAATAAAAACGTAAAAAATTCTTAATAGTCGAGAAAGAGAGGAGGTATTACACCGCTTTATAAAGTTTACGAGCGAAGCCCTTATTTAATAAAGTATTATTAGTATTTAATATTTAAGATTAAGGATAATTTTATTTAGAAATTTAATAACCCTATTTAAAAATTTATTAACGAAAATTTCGAAAAGTATTCCGAAATTGGTAAAGAGGTTGAGAAGGCTAAGAATTAAATACGGGACCGCTTTATCGCTTTAGTATAAATTATTATTTTAAAGAATTAAAGGAGAAGAGAAATTAATACTTACGATATAGTATTTTTCGTTAAATAAAGTACTTTTAATACGAATAATGGAGAGGACGATATTTACTCGCTTAAGAATTTTATAATCTTTAATTCCGGGGCTTCCCTTTATATTTTTAATAAAATTAATCGTTTTTCTTTATTTCGAGTAACGTCCCTAAAAGATTGCGTTTAAATTAATAATTCTTAAATACTTATTAAAGGTTTTGGGAATATTAATATAAAAATATAAAGAGAGAAAGGAATTTTAAGGTTATAGTTAAAAGAGGTAGCCTTCTACCTTAATTTTATTATAAATTTTATATTATTACGCCTACTTCGAAAATAAAGTCTTTATTAAGATTATAAATTACTTAATAATTATTTCCGTCGATTAAATAGTTTACTCTTTTATTTCCTTTAAGAAATTTATTATTAAACGGTTTTCGAATACTTTCCCTTCTCTTTTAATTGTATTGCCTTCTTTACTTATTGAAATTGCTTTAATTCCTTTACTGGCTATTGCGTATATAAAATACCTATTAAATTTTAATATAAACGATTTAATTACTATAATTTTTAAATTTTCGAATATTTTTATAACGTTAAAGGCGTTAAATTTAAAGGCCCTGCTACTTATTAATATAATGCGTATAGTATTTTAAAAATTAAATGATAAATTAAATGAAAATTACGTAATAGGGGATTTGGCTTAGGAAAGCGATTCGTTATCGATTTTTTTAAATACGAATAAGGGAAAGGAGGATTTAAATATGTTATATTTATTACTTATCGATAGACTAAATTCGTTTAGGATATTTATATAGCGAACCGTATTATTAAAATTATTGTTAAAGGACTTCTTTCAGTTATCGATATAATTAATTACTAGTATAATATTAAAATTAAATATATTAAATATAATAACGAATTTAATAGTTAATACGTTAAAGATAAATTCGCTATACGCTTTATTATTTTCGAACCCTTAATATTTAATATTCAAATTTAAAATAGCGGTACTAAACGCTTAAAGGGTATAATTAAAGAAAAGGCGTGTATTATAACGAATAGTTCCTACCTTTTTAATAACTTTTAATTTTAAATTGTTTTAGCTTCGGTCTATTTTATTAACCGGTCGCCCAAATATTTTTATAATTAGAAATTACTATATAAGAGGTTTTATATTTTTGTAATTTATTGTAAAGGGGTATAAATTAAGCTTTGTAAGCCTAATTTTAATTATTTACGCGTTTATAATTATAAAGTATACGTAATAATAAATATTGTATAAAAGAAAGAGTAACGGCGTAAAAAGTTTTAATTAAAAGCTTAAATCGGTTTCCTCGTTAATTATTCTACTTCTTCTATTTATTAAATTTGGAATTTATAAACTAATTGTATCGTCTATACTTATAATATATTTTTTAATAAAGATTCAATTTATTTAAGGAACCTTAATAATTTCAAATAAAAATTAAGGCTAACTAATAATAAAATTGCTAATTTTTTCAACCGAATTAATTATTCCCCTCAATTTCTTATATAATATTTCGAACCTATTAATGTAATTTAAGATATAGAAAATAATAATCTTAATTATTTCCTACTATTACTCCTCGATAACGAACTTTAAGAAAATAATAATAAAATCGCTTCGAAATTATTAAAGCCCGCCGCTTAAAGTAAAATATTTATTGATTTTATATTTAATTATCCTATTCCGTTAAATATATTGCCAATTACCCTCTTTACCGGCTTTATAATAAATTTGTTAAAATTTATTTCCTTCCCGATATTCGAACTATAAGAAGCCGCGTTTAACGCTAGGAAATTTATTTAATTAATTAAAAAACGGTAAGGCAAAATAATTATAAAGGTAGAAATTAACCGTTTAATTACTAAAGGCGGTAGATTAAATTCTATTAAACGTTAAAACCTTCCCCTAATCCTAAAAATTTATTACGATTTAAAATATTATAATTTAAATAATTTCTTTAAATAAATAGAGGAAGTATATTTTAATAATTATAAAGAAATAAAATTATAAATTAAAATTAATAAGGATATCTCCTACGTTAAAAGTCTTTAAATCTTTAATTATATATAAATATACGTTTATAAGTTCAATAAGTATAATTGCTTATTAAAAGTAAAAGTTCGTTTCGTTGTTAAAAATAATTAATAATATAATTATAATAAAGAAATATATATATCTATATTAGTAAATCGGTTATTTCGTTCTATTATTGCGTACGTTGCCAAATTTAATTTTAAATTTATTTAATACAATATAGTAAATACCTTTATTAATACCTATTTCGATAAAGAGATCTATATATATATACCCCCTAAATATCGTAAATATAATATTATTGTTAAATTTTTCAAAGCCTTCTATAATCTCCGATGTATTCCCTTACTTTAGTAACGAAAATTTAACGGTACTTTTAAAAATTTAGGGTTTAAACTATCATTCGAAGACCCGTATATCCTTAAATATAATAATATTTTAATCTTCTACTATATTAACGATATTATCTTTACTTTTAATAAAATATAATAAGATAAAATTACCCGGATTATAAAAAAACTAGAGGAGAAGTATAAGTTTATTAATAGCAATAACCTTTAATAATTTTTAAGTATCGAAATTATTCGAAATCGAAAAATAAATTTTATTTAATTATCCTAACGGGAATATATTTATAAAATTATTAAATTAATTAAAAATCCCTACACCTTCGCCTTTATTCTAATAAGTAACGAAGAATTTATACTTTATAATGGCGTAACCTCTTTCAATAAAATCCGGGAATATTAAATCGTTATCGGGTCTATAATATATACCGCTGTTATTACCCGACTTAATATTGCCTTCGCCGCTAGCCGTTTAATTCGCTATAATTATAACCCCGGTCCTTAATATCGTAAAGCTATTAATAAAATATTATACTACCTTTAATTCTACCCTAATCTCTCCTTTTACTATAGAACGTTATTGAAATTTAAAATAATTTTAAACGTTTCGTACGTAGATAATTTACTAAATTGAAAGAGTTTATATAAATTTACGATTAAATTCTTTAGCGGTCTAGTTTATTAGGGTATTATTAAGTAAAAAACGGTTTTAATTTTAATAATAAAAGTAGAACTATTATCAATTTCAAACGTAACTAAAGAAGTTATTGCTATTATACGTCTATATAAGGAGATTAATATTCCTTTCGATTAAGAGGTGCCTGTAATCGGTTATAATAATATATAAACAATCCGTATATTAATTATTGAAGCGGCAAAATTAATAATAAAATTAAAGTATATTAATATCTATCGTTACTAATTAAGGTAGGAGATTATAAAGGGTAGGATTGAAATCGAATATTTCGAAACGAAGAAAATACTAGTTAATAAATTAATAAAGGTTTTAAAATAATTAAATTATAAGAAGTTTCGGGAATTAATAGGAATAACGAATATACCGGCTCGTAAAGAAATAGGGATAGATAGGGAGATTCCTAATAAGGTTTTGGAGGATATTTAGAGTTTAGCTAGAGAGATTAATATATTAGAAGAGAGAAAATTATAAATAATTTCACTTTTGCCCTATTTAGAAGGTCTACAAGTAAGGGGGTATATTAGAATAGAAGGTGGATTTTTGGATTTCTAATTATACTCTATATAAATTAACTGCCCAGCCTCCTAATATTACCTAATTTCTAGGCATATCTGGGTTACCCCAGCACCCCCTATACCTTCTAGGCGAATTAGTTATACACACTCTTCAATTAATCAATTCTATACAATCACATCTAATATAGTCTCTCATAACAGACGCTTAACCTAAATGTTAACCTACATTTACTTTTCCACTATATATAGCGTAATCGTTTTATACCTTGTGGGTCCAAATAGTATAATATTAGAATTACGTCTATATATAATTTGAACGAAACCGGCTATTATCTATAAGAAAGGTCCTATTTCTCTATAAATATTCGAATATTAAATTACTATAAAAATTTCAAATTTAATTAAACAAAATGTCCGAAAATAGTACGAATAATAGGTCTATTTCTCTACACTTTTTTTTGTATTTCTATAAGGCTTTTATTATTTATTAATATTATAAGGGTAGCTTTTATTATTTGCAAAATTGTATTTAGAAGGATCGTATACTCTATTTCTATAACCTAACGTTATATCGACCCGAAAATTTATATATATAATAAGCGATTATAAATCTAATACTAATAAGGTTATAGAGTTAATCCGTTATATTGCCGACTTTCGGTAGTCCGATACGTCTATACCTCCTAATCTAACTCTCTAAAATTAAATTACCGAAGTATTACGCTATATAATATTTATTAATATTAAGGATATATAATACTATTTTATTAATGTAATCGCTACTTATTTATTAAATTAGGGGTTACCCGTAAACTTAAATTACTACCGCCCAAGATTTAATTAAATTAAATCTATTTATTATATTATTTACCGACGAAGCGATATAATTTTAATTACTTATACGGGCTATAGTAAAAGTATTATTTTCTAAATAATATTTATTATTTTAGTTAATAAAATTACTATTTAAATTATACCGCTTAGTCGGCTTAACGAGGAGTAGCGGGATACTATAACTAAATTTTTTAATATTCGACCTATTTTAATCAATTAATTAATTATAAAAATATAAACCTATATTTAAATTATTTAAAATCGATAGGGGGTACTAACCCTCTACCCCCCTATTAGATTTAAACGAATTCTAGCTAATTATATAGTAGAGTCCTTTTTTTTAATCGGATTTAAAAGAGGGAAACTATATATATATCCTCTTCGGTCTAAAATAAACTACTTATATAAAATTTATAGAATTAATACGTACAACTTTATTTAATTAGCGGATTATATTTATCGTTATAAACGAATTATATACTATATTTTAATAGCGTACATTTCAAATACAATTTACCGATATTTATACTATTAGGACGGCTATCCTATTTAATATTCTTTAATTTAAGTATATAATTACCCTTATTTACAAAATATAATTATATATATATAAATATAGCAATTTCCGTCTAAAAAATTATAATTTAAATAAATTCTCTATTATTTATATTTTTATCGACCGGTTTAATATTATAATAGTACTACAACCGATTCTATTAAACGTATTTAAAAATTACCGGCGGCTCGAATTCGTCCTCGGCGTAGCAATATTTAACGAACCCTAGCCCGATATTCATTTCATTCCGAAAACTATTATTTATATTAATAGTAAACTATCGCTTTTCTCCGCCCAATTATATTTTTTATAATATTTTATATTTTCTAATTACGAACCTTCCTACGTAATAAAGGTAATTCGTAAATACAATATTAATACCCGTCCTCTAAATTAAAGGGCTATATATAAAGACTTTAAGCAATTTAATTCTATATACCGGATAATACTTATTACTATTTCGTTCGGTATAAGTATAAATATTCTAGATATATAGCGCGTAGTATAATATAGCGTAATTAAATTTAATAACGTTGCGGATTTAATTTAGCGCTTCGGACGCGCTATTTATACGGATTTTACTACGTACGGTATAGGGTTTTATTTTATCCCTTATTATTAATTCGATTATTTTGGCCAATTATACGAACTTACTAAAGTAAAACCGATTACGCTATTTAATAATAGTATTTTATTATATTATTCTACTATTCCGGCGTTCGAAGCCTAATATATATTATTTCTTCTATTTATTAATATTATTTTATAATATATTATAATAAATTTCGCTTTAATTAAAGAGCCGGTTATACCGTTTCTTCTATTTATTAATGTTATTTTATAATATACTATAATAAATTTCGCTTTAATTGAAGAGCCAATTTAATTACTTACTTCGAGGGATAAGGATATTTCGGACGAGGAAAGTATATTAAGTAAAGAAGAATCGTTAATTAATAAAGATACTATAGTCGCCCAACAAGTTCTATAGAAATTAAGTATTAACGATAATAATTAATAATTTTATATTTAGAATAAAATAGAGAAAGCGGCCTAGGAAAAGGTTATTAAGAAATAGAAGGAGATATATAAATTCGTTAATACGCTATATTTTAAATTATATACGAAGAAACTATTATAAAAACTTAGGCTACTTTTTACTTTCGGGGAATTATATAATTATACAATAGATTTTAACGTTTACCGTTTCGGTACTACTCCTATTATAATACTTCCTTCGTAATATTATAATAAATATTATCTTTCCTTAAATTTCTTACTACTTATCCCGAAAAAGAAGTCTACAATTACTATTAAATGCTCGGCGAAATTATTTAAGGCCGGCTTTATTCTAATTAAATTAAATTATTTTATAATTATTATAGCGAAGATTCTTTATCCTAATATCCTTAGGCTCTTCGATTTACTTAAAGAAGTTTTTATATTTTTAAATCTTATATACGTATTTATATATAAATTTAATAAATAAATTTCTATATTTACTATATAAGACTTTATTAAAGCTATTCTAAAATTCGAAGCGTAGAAGTAATTAAAAAATTATAATAATATATTATTTGTAGAATATATACGTATTACCCCCTTCGTATTAGAAGCATTTACTATTAATTTAAAATAGATTATTCGTAATAAAGTAAGCGCGGAGAAGAAGAAATTAGTAAAAGCGCGGGCAAAAGAAGTATAACGTTTAAAAATCGCTACGAATAATAATTCTAATACCTTAGGGTTAACTTTATATATAATTTATCCCACTAGTATATATATAGATATAGCCCTACCTATAACTACTCCCGCTAATATATATATAAATATAATCCTACCTACTAAAAAGGTAAAATTTAGTACGATATTACTAAAATAAAAGAGGTAAATATATACGCTTTATAGTATAGAATAATATTTAAATAAAATTTCTTATTCCTTTATTTAAATCCTATAAAGGTCGATAAAGGATAAATAAGAATAAATAAGAATTTCGAAACCTACCCTAAATTTTAAACCCTAAATAATCTATATATAGGTATAAAAACCCCCCCTATATTTACTAGAATTATTCTTTTTTCCTTCCTTATACAATCTAATTACACTTTCCCTATCCCCTATCGGATTTATACCCAATTTAATAAATCTTTATTTATCCCCCATCGGATTTATATCCAATTTAATAAATCTTTATTTATCCCCTATCGGATTTATATTCGATTTAATAAGTCTTTATTTATCCCCTATCGGATTTAAATCCTATTTCGCTTAGGGTTAACCCTTTAATTCCTTAATCAAATTTAAATCTAACTAATATCGCCTAAAATAAAAACAATTCCTACTTCCTTACTTTATTATTATATAGTAATCTTCTAATTACAATAAATAGCGCGAAATAAGAATAGTACCTCCTAACTGGTAAAAAACCCAAATTTAAACGTCGTCGATACCTTTTTTAACGGGAAGAATCCGTCTATACTATAACTTTTATATTACCCGCTATTTAAATAATACAAATTTACCAATACTAAAAAAGTAAAAAGAAAATTATAAAATATTAAAAAGGAATAATTAAATAATATTTTACTATAGTAATAATTCCCCCCTAACGCCGGGGCTTACAATATTAAGGAAGTATAGAAGCTAATTCCGAATTTAAATATTAATTAGTAAATAGAAGGCAAAAATATTTACTAGCGTATCTAAATCAATATAATACCTATAATTATAAACTAACGGAAGAAATAAATTAATAAAAAGGGCGAAGGTATAATACTATTAGAATAAATAATAGCCTAGTATATTAATACAGACTCTTTATTAAAAAATAACGAAATAGCTAGTATCCTAGGATATAAAAGTATTCGGGCCCTAATTTAATATTTAAACTACGTTTATAAATATATTTCTCGCTTAAATCCTATAAGGAAAGGATATTCTACCCTATAATTATCCCCTATAGGATTTAAATACGCTCCGGGCATTCGCTAATTATATTATAATATTTTTAATATTCGGCCTACTTAAATATTTCAAATTATCCTAAGAATATAGCGAAGAGACTTAGCCTAACATTAATAGTAAGCAATAAAAAATATAGAAAAATATTATTCCTAATATATCGGATAATAAGAATTATAACCGAATCCTTTAAATTCTATCCTAAGCCGAAAATATCCCTATTCGTACCGTCGCTATCTAATATAATAATTTAAAAAATATAAACCACCTATCTTTAAAAGATAAAAATATAATTTATTTAGAAGCAATTATATTCGCTACGTAATTAATTTATTTCTAAACCTCTCGTAATAATATAAATAATATAAATTTACTTAAATTTATATAGATTAGTAATATATTTACTAAAAATATATAATTTAGGTATTTTACTAATAATTAACTCTATATAATAATCTACTTTATATAATTCTATAATAGGCGTTAATATTCCTATAAATTTATTATTAATAGGGTAAAAGGCTTAGACGATACTAAACCTACGCTAATTTTCGTCCTTTCCGTCGAAGATTTAATAGGGTTAATAGAAGAAGATCGATACGGCGAGATTGCGGGTAGTAATATACAATAATTAATTTATTAAATTTATAATATTATTAAAGAAATTTTTATCGATATAGATTAAACGTTAACTATTAATATTATCCGGCTAAGCGAACGTTAGGACTTAAAAGTACCTAAACTCCGTATATAGATAAATATAATAGAATATAAGATTGCGAACCTAATATATTTCTAATTATTTTCGTATATTTATTCGGAATTGGGGGAAAGCCGGAATATTTTTAAAAATTTTAATAACAAAATAATTAAATTCTTTAAAGACTTTAAAGCGTAGAATATATTTAAAATAAATATAGGTTCTCTATTTACTACTATCGGGCTCTTATATAAATAGAAGAAGGTTAATAAATTCCGAAGCTTTATAGAATTTTACCCCCTTAAGGATTTATCGGTTATTTCTAAAATCTTTATATTTAAGGGCAACCTAGGGTATATAGTAATAAAAGAATAATTTAACGATTTCGAATTATATAAGAATATAATTACCGAATACGTATCGGAATTTAAGTAACGTCGGCGTAAATTCGAAAAAGTATCTAACTAATTAACTACCTCTATTAAAAACCTAAACTTATCCTAGGAAAATAATACTCAAAAATTAGTAGAGGCGCGCTTAAAAATTCGATACGCTATAGCGAATATAATTTAACGAAGCCATCCGCTCTTAAAGATTTTATTAAACTATATTATAATTTATAAAGCGATAAAAGCGTAGAGAAGGATCCTACCTATTAATTAAAATGCTATCCCTAATCCTCTTAAGACGGTAATAAAATATAATATTAATATTTTTAATTAATATTTCAATTAAGCGAAATAAGTATTAGGGGATCCTAAACCCGTAAGTAATACCTTTATTCTACCCTCTTCGGTTTACTATAAGAAATTCCTTTTTCTATATTAATTAATTAGTAAATTATACCCCCTCTTTATTTAATTCCTATAAAGGAGCCGTCCTACTTACCCTCCGATAGGATTTAAATACGTAGTATTAACCCTTTTCCTTTTATTTAAATACGTATATTATTTAATAATTCAAAAAATTTCCCCTCAAATATATTATATTAATTAACGAAATTAATATTAGAAAAACAATTATTTACCTAATTGAAATGCCTATGCCCAAACGAAAGGAGATGTTAGGCCTATACTAGAGGTGCCACAATTAAATCTATACCAGAGGTCGTAATCCGTGGGCCTATATTAACGCGAGGTAGGCGCGGCGATTTCTATCTCTCTGAGCCCAATATATAGAAATACGGACCACCTATTAACCTATGCGTAGGACCTACCCTATCCCAAAAAGGAAATTGTATCGTTATTGGGATACAATTTAAATAATTAACGTAAATTATATTATATTTCCGTCGCGTTTAGATTATTATATTTCAATATTAATTACGTGTATTAGAATGCAAAAAATGCTATGAAATAGAGTAAATTCGTCTATATCTACTATATTATTTGTATAAAGATGTAGCGTGAAATGAAGTTAGGATAGTATTGTAAATAAAATCCTATATAGACCGGGCGGGCGGGTATTTATATGTATACGATTGCGCGACTGTAGCTTACGTGCCGGCTGTTTGGTACTCCTAGCTATTTAGCGCTCCCGTTAATTCTGGTACTCCCGGCAAGTTTGGTACTCCTAGTAAGTCGGCGTACCGGCTACCGCCTTTTATATTATTGCCTTTAATTCTACTACTTTTAATTAATAATACTTTTAACTATTAATACTATTACTTTTATCGTTGTAATTATTGTACAATATTAAGAAAGGTCTAGAATTATTAATATTAAGCTTTTAAACGATTGTAAAAGTATTTATACGATTATGACGACGGTTTGTATAATTTTTAGTGAAGTGTATTCAATTGCGCATTATTTTAATTGTAAGTCAGCGGGGTATAAAGCGGGTAAGTGTAAACCCTACCTCCACCTTTTATTTCAATACCTTTAACTTTACTACCTTTAATAAATAATATACTACTTTTATTGTTATAATTATCGCGCAATATTAGGAATTATTTAGAATTTTTAATATTTTTTAATTTTAAGCTTTTAAACGACCGCGTAGGCGTTTGTACGACTTTTATTAAGGTATATTTAATTGCGTATTACTTTAGTATCGGCCTAGTATAAGGAAGGTGCCCTACTCTACTGTTACTCTAAATCTATTATTATTTTCCGTCTTTTAATATTAATAACGGTAATTGTAATATTATTTACCCGCCACCCTTTCTATTTTAATATACTTTTTATTACTAGACTAGATAGTTGCGACGATAATAAACGTTGGTAGTGAAATTTCTAACGATTAGCGGAAATTTCTAGTATTTGTCGGCTCCTTCTTAGAAGGGTATAAGAATTTAATTCCCCCTACTTTTCTTCGACCTTCGAATTTTCTCTTCTTTAATATACTTATAATTTTATATTAGAAATTAATTTCTATATTTAATTTTAGATATTTTTTAATACTATTCTATAATAATTTAAATTTAATTATTCCCCTATTGATAACGGCTATTCGCCACCGTAGTAAACGTAGCGCTGAATTAGAATGTATCGGTTATCTAACCGGCGAATTTACTTTTTTATTATTTAAATAGTAAGTCCCCCTCCCTCTCCGCTCCCTATACCCTATTTATTTAATTATTCGGTTTACTAATATCTTTTTAACTTATATAAATTTGCCTACGTTCTCGTTCTCGATTTCATTAATGTAGTATCCTTATATAATATCTTTATAATATTTATAATTATTTTTTGGTTTTTTAAATTATTTTAGACAATATCCTTCTACCGATTATCCGTTTTCGCGGCGATATATTATATTTATTACTTTATTACTTCGTTGCTTTATTACTTTTAGTATCGTACGAGAATAATTAATGCTAGAATAATAAGATTAATAATTTTTATTAAAATAACGGTTTAAATTAATTCCCCTCCTTACTCCCTACTATTTGCCTATTCTTCTATTAACGATTGTTTTTATTATTTAGAAACGGAATGTATATTAATAATAGCGATTAACGATTAGAGAAAGACGAGCTAGTAAATATTAAAGACAGGGATATTATTTCTAATATTTTATCTTTTTTGGCTTTTTAGCTTTTTGGTTTAATTAGGATTCTATAGTTATTATTCGGTCTTATATTTAGTTATTCAACTAATTAATTCAATTATAGTTATTTAATCATTTAATTTTTCAATTTATTAATCTATTAATTAAGATAGATTCTAATTAATAGTCGCCGCTTAGCAATTAAGAGTAAAGTTAACTTCTAACTCTTATTTAAAAATATATTTATTGTAGTAGGAGAAAGCTAATATCGGTATTTATTAGTAAAGCCGATCCTACCTAAATTACTATTATTTATAATATTTATTGTACTAAGCGAACTTTAGTAAGTCTAATCTTACTTCTTTTCCCTTTATTATTAAAACTTATTATTTCCCTCCTTATTAATTAATTATTCGATTAATATTGCCTATTTAACGGTAAATCCTTTAAAAGTATAAATCTTATTATAAATTTAATATACCGTATCGTTCTATTATTTGAGGGTGAATAGTGCCCGAGAGGGTTAAAATCCGAGCCGCGGGGGGTTGTAGGTGTAATTTAAATATATTAGTTGGTTGTCTATTAGGGTGTATTTTAAATATTAATTTTTATTTTAGGATCGAACCGAACGTTATCGATTATAATTTAATTTGCGGTCCGCCGCCGCTAATATTGGTAATAAAAGAAACCTTAATATTACTATATTATCTTTACCAGAGGATACCCGACTATTCCGAATTAACCGCCGGCCTCCGATTACTAGTTTATTCGATACCGATCCGCCCCGGGTATTTTAACCTCCGGTTCTTTTCCAGCCTCCGTAAGCTCCGGCATTCTAACCTCCGGTATTCTAACGCTTTAATCCCAGACGTTAACGACTTAATAGCGAAGAAATTAATATTTCTACCCAAGAATTATTGGCGGCTTAATAGGGATAATACTAATAAGATATATTTAGAATTTAATAATTACCCTAACCCTAAAAACTTCAACCTCGATAAGTAGTTCGACCCTAGTTAATTTAGAGAATTAGTTTAGATTTACAATAGCTTAGTCGTTCGAAGTCGGTTTAATTATAAATAATCGAAAATCTCTGATAAATTAATATTTAATTAATTACCGCCGGCTTAGTATATCGTTTCAAAATTTATACTTCGTAATTTTAAGCCATTTAATCCAAAGCTAGTCTAGTTGAATAGGATATTGAATATAAGCTGGGTAGGAAATATTCATAAGTATATCTTTAAGGCTATTAGTATTTAACTAAACTAATTTTAATATATAATAGGATAATAAAGAAATTGTTCGGGCCCGTCGAGAAAGAGAATATATTCGACGTAATTATCGATATTACTATTGTAATAAAGAAGACTTTACACTTACCCTACTATTAGCAACTTTAATAATTTAATAATACCCTAATTTAGAATTTACGACTAGCGACCCCGAGCGATTTATATACTACCGTTATTATATTATTTACCCTATTGCCGACTATAATTTAACTATAGGTACTTATCGGTTTTGTAATAATAATAAGCAATTTACTTACCCAAATTATTATATTATACGACCCCTTACGGAGCAGAGCGCTACAGGTAGTAGAAACTATATAATATATAATAATAATAAACGATTTATTTGCCCGAATTATTATTACTTTCGATATATTAGCGACTATAATCCCGTTACCGGCAATTATTTACTTTATTTATTAATTATATAATATAATATTTCTTTATAGTATAAAATCTATTCCGTTTGTAATAGTATAGCCGAACGTTAGGACTTTATTATTGAATTCTTAGAAAGGGATTATTATATATATTATTTGGGCGAAGCTAGATTTAGGAAGAGTTTATCGCTATTATAATTAACTAAGTTTTCCTTAAATATCCTAATATAATTTATAAATAATAACAACGTTAATACTTAACCTAATTAATTATTACTATATTTTATATACCCGGCTTATAATATTATCCGCCGTCCTATTAATTAGGAACTAACTATAGGATTCTATATAGTATATATTTATGAGAATGTCTATTTGTACGGACTTAAAAGTCTATTTGTACGGACTTCTAAAATAATACTTCAAGGATTTCTTAGTAAAGGGGTAGGAGTATAAATATTGGAGTAAATTTGGAATTTTTAGTTTTTTTTTCTACTTTTTATACTACTCCTATCTTATTAAGAAGTGCTTTATAAGCCTAAAAAAGAAGAAGAAAACTTTAGAAGTTGAAAAATATAAGGATAATATTAACGATAAAGTGAATCGTACGGTAGGGCGTATTAAATCTATTAAAAATCCGGGAGTAAAATGGTATTGTTTTTGTCCTTATACGAACTCGTTTCGTAAACTTATTCTTAATATTAAAATTTTCTAGTCCGTACAAATAGACTTTTAGGTCCGTACAAATAGACATTCTCATATTTATAATAATCCTAATTATAATATTCGAGAGGAAAATAAAGTCTATTTCGGTTATTATCGAGATTTTTAATATAGCGTTTTCTTCGGTAGAGGTAGATAAGGCGAACGGTATTATTACCCAAAGTATTGGGGACGCGCTTATTAATATTATAATAAATATAAGAATCCTAATAGCGATAATTATAATAGTAATAGTTATAATTTTAACGAGTACGATGATCCCTTCCGGCTTTAACTAGTGCCTAATTTACGAATGCGAAATCTATTCGATAATTCCGTAAATCCCTTTAATAGTATAGCTTCTAACTCTGCTACTATATATAATATCGACGAATATATACTTACTTTGGAAATACCGCTTATCGTACCCAATCCCCCTTACGCTAGACGTTCCGGTCGATTACGTAGGGAGTATTAGCCTCCCCTAGAATGTGATGGTCTATAATTTCCTAGCGTACTTGGTATTGAATTTGAACGAGACCCTTAGTATAAAAGGGATTTGGATGCTCGAACTATCCTAAATATATACTATTAATAGGCTTATAATTATTAGATTATATTCGATGCCGTAGTATAAGAATAATATAACCGTTATAATAAATAGTAATTTAGTTTGAAGGTTAATACTTAGGGTATTTATAATCGTTATTACCGTATTAATATAGATTTATAGCCCGGTAAATTATTTAAATTCGGCGCAGAGAATAATATAGACTTAGGCACCTTTATAAAAGCCGATGAAGAGTTCTATTTGCTAACTCTTAGCTTATATGAAGAAATATTTATTTTACGAGTTTATATTTATTATAGTAAATTAATTCTTATTTAAAAGACCGTTCTATTTCTTATATTAATTAATTCCTAAATGTTTATACTTTCGGTAGTTAATAATATAAGTATAAAGGCTATTATATTAATTATTTTCGAAATATTATAGCCGTTTATATTTAATTACCTAAATTGCCCGAGGAGGTCGATATTATTTTAATTCAGCCTCGTAATTACCGTAATTACCCTAACGTCGGTCGTATATATAGTAAGTTTAAATATAGCCGTTGTAAAATCGAGACCTGGCTTAAATTCTTTAAAGCTTATTATCCCGGCTATACCAATATCGAGATCGATAAGGCCCGTCTTAATTAATTTCCAATAGATGGCGATGTTATAGATTATATTAACGGTATTAATATAGATAATATGGATTTTGAAGAAGATTTAGACGAATCTTAAGAAGCTGCCTTATAAGAAATATTGGCCGAGGCTAATATAGAAGTTGGTGCTACGCTTAATATTATTGGTCGTGTATTTGGGGATATCGATTAATTGCGGGTACAATTTCGAGGGGATGTTTTGCCTAACCCTAATGCCCTACTAGTCCAAATTGGAAATTTGTTGGATAATTAATAACTGGATAATTAATAGCCGGAGAATTAATAGCCTGTAGGTTAGTAATAATAACCTCTAGGTCCGGGAGGAGAATTTGTAGGCTAGTAAGAATAATTTGTAGGTTAGTAAGAATAATCTTTAGGTCCCGAATAACTTCCAGTACTTCGAGAATCCCCCCGATATTATTTTATCTAATAAGGCCCCCTCTATAGTATACCTATTAATGAATTTAAATATTAATAGGTATTATTATTTTAGGTATTTCCTAATCTTTACCCCCGAGGATAGGGTAAATTCCTTACCCTTCGGTTGAAGAATATCGATTACGTTGATTATATTCGGCATTGTATGCGTTAGTACGATAGCTACTTTACTAAATATAATCGATTTCGATATATTATATTCAATTCCCTTATGCGTGCTTAAATTTATAATAAAAGCGTATACTACGTTAATAACCCTTAATTTAATTGAGATGTCTTTATTGACTAGGAAGCTTTCTATAATTATTTTGAAGTTCGATTAAACGAATTTAAAAAGCTGTTTAATTTAATTATTCGATTTGCTTAATAATTTTATAGTATTCAAGTATTTTGGATTTAGAGATTTTACGAATTATTAGCCTATATTAATTTTTTAGGTATATTTGTAATGTTTATTATATTTAACGTAGCCGATTTGTATTGGGAAAGTTTAGTAAAGTATATATTTAATTATAAACTTTAGTTTGAATTTAATAATGCCGAACGTTGTATTATATTTCGATAAAATATTTTTTAGAACCTTTATATCGCTACTTATTATTTTATTAAGCGGTTTGAATTTTTTTTGGAATATGTTTTAATTCTTAAGTTTAAATTTAACGATTATTAGTAGAGGTTGGAGTTCTAAATTCGAGGAATTAGCTATACCTATAGTATTTACTAGTTTAGAGATATTATTACACTTAATTTTACCGACCCCTAAATATAACGAGAGTATATTAAAATATAGGGTTTTTATTGCATAGTTTTTAACCCTGTCTTCTATAATATTTAGTAGTATTTAAATATTTATTTTATAGAAGGAGAAAATTTAAAAGGACTTGTACCCGGCCTTACCGCCGCTAGCCAAAATCCGGATTAATAACAGTTAGTCCCGATTTCTTCGGTACCTCCGTACGTTATAGAGGGTAATATTTTAAATAAGAAGATGGGTGAAGTTGAGCCTATATTCTGTAAGCTTGCCTCTATAATTAATTATATATAAAGATATATATATAGCGATAGTTATTATTTTCGAACTCGCCGTTAAATCCGTAGCCTTCCCGGTAATTTACGTTATATCCCTAATCTTAACTTTCTAAAGTTTGAATAAAAGGTTTACCGCTTCTATTTCCTTAAGAAGTTTTATAAATACCCCCTCCTTACAATACGTATTAATCTTAGGTTTTGGCTTTTCGACGGTAAACAAAATAATATTATTTTTAATTAGTATAATCCTTTAATTATACTAAGCTGGATGGCTAATACGGATATTTAATTATATATTAGTATGAACGTTGTGCTTAATTACGTGGTTAAATACGTTTCGAAGGCTGAGAAACGTATTAAATCTTATAACGAAATTGCTAATGAATTGATCCGTAATATTAATACTAATAATTTAATTAAGTAATTTGTAGCTAAGTTTATAAATAGGTTTATTATTAAAAGAGATTGGTCTGTATAGGAGGTTTACTATATTTTATTTAACCTTCCTTTATAAGAAAGTACCCGCTATATTGTTATAGTTAATTATTATTACCGAAATAATAGAAGTGCTATTATCCTTAATCTAGAAGCGGATATATTTTAAGGAGATAGGTAAATTGCCTTTGATACGGTTAGAGGTAATAATGATAATAATAAAGGATATAGTAGTGTTTATATTAATATTATTAGTTAAGTTCGCTAAATACGGTTACTTTATTAGAAGTATATAAATTGTAAAGAATAATATTTTAATATTTCTTTCTTTTAATTCTTTACTACCTTCGAATTCGATGTTCTTCGCCCGAGACCCTTTATAGATCGAGCTAAGAAGAGGGTCTTTAATTACTTTCCTATTTATAAACTAGAGGAGGATGTTAGAAGCCGTAGGAATTTTAACCGTATTAAATTAATATTGTATTACCCTTATAGAAGGCTTAATGATTTTTACGTTATCGATAATATTCGTTATTAAACCTTCGATAATATATATATAGTATACCGTAAGACTCGACCATGCATGGATAACGCGTAGTGTCGAGGCTGAGTATTGGGGAGCCCAACGATGCGAGCAAACCGGCTCGGATCATTATCCCCAAGAAGTCTAGGTCCAAATTGGAAAACGGAATGGGAAGGCCGAAGAGGAAGGAGGTTATAGTTAGAGTCTTATAAATGTAGAGAAGGTGTAGAATATAACGGAGAAATAGATATCGGTCCCGGAGGAGATCGTTATAATAGAAGACCTCGAATTAACTTTCGACAAACTCGACGGAGAACTCATTAGTATCGTAGAAGAATTCGTCCTATACCGGAAAAAAGGTCGGGGAAAATAAGCGGATTAATAGAATTTAGAGTATAAAACGGTAACGAAAAATACGTAGCGGAAGTAGTAGGTATAGTTCGGGAGTAGAACGCCTTCAAATTAGAGGGAATTCGTAGAAGTAATAGTAAAGAAGAGACGACTTATATTGAAGATTTAAATAGTAAAATAGCGAAATTATATCGCTTCTATATTAAAAGATTTAAGTAAATTCTAACTATTAGAGAGGTAGGTTCGAATCCGGAATTATTACTTAGTAGATCTACTTAAATTATTAACCCTTAAGTTTAGCGAAAGGGTAAATAAAATTGAAGATTATAACGGCAAAGCGAATATCCTCGTCGACCGATTCTTCCCTAGGGTAGACGTTCCTATAGATTATTTACTAAATTGGATTTAATTATTAAACGGCGATACTCCGGTAATTATTAATAATTAAATTATTGAGGGGGATATTAAAGAAATCCTTTTAAGGATAGCGCCGAATAAAGCGCTAAATATCGACTAGTTTTTAAATAAGTTTTTAAAAATTTATAGGGTACTATTTAAATAGACTATAGTAGTTTTTACTATAGCGAGCCTTCGGCTCGGATATTTCTCTTAATAATTTAAGAATATAAAAGTAATTATTCTAAAAAAGTTAGGAAAAAGCGCTAAATAATAAAAATTAATTAGCGTATAAAGGCCGATTTCGCTATTAAATAACGTTAGAAAGATCTTCGAAGCCTTAATTACTATAAAGTTAATATAAACGGTAAAAGAGTTTAACCTCTTCTCGGAAAGTTAAATAAGTAATTGGGCAGGCTATTTAATAGAATTCGTAATTAGGGTAATAATCGATATAGTTTATTCGGCTTAGAAATTTAAAGTTATAATATTTTTTATATTCTTCGATTTAAAGGGCGTATTCGATAGAATTAATTATAAATGGCTTTTATATACTTTATAGGAAATATAATTCTTATAATAGCTTTTTAAGTAGGTCGATAATTTTATTACTAGAAGAAAAGGTTCCCTTTTCTTCGATAATAAAATTTCGAACCCTTATAATATCGTAGTAGGAGTGCTCTAAGGCTCCCCCCTCTTACTAATTTTTTTTATTCTCTTTATTACCTTATTATACTATAAGCTAATTACGATTAAAAATATAATTACAATTGGTTTTACTAACAATATTAATATTATCGCGGTAGTTAAAATAATAAAAGAAAATTGCAAGACTCTCTAAGTAGTATAGGAAATCTATTCCGAATAGGTAGCCGAAAGAAGGATAGAATTTAAAGCGAATAAAATAGAATTTATATATTTTATACGAACGAAGGAACCGCGGACGGAAATTCTCTAAATCGGCGGGGTAATATTTTAATTAATAAAATCGATAAAATTCCTAGGGGTTTAATTAAACCGGAAATTTAATTATCGAATATATGTAGAAGTAGTAAAGAAAAAGATAACTACGTAGACGAACGCTTTAATATAGTTAGTAACGAAAATTTAGGGTTATTCCTTCGTACGAATAAGAAAAATCTATATTAAATATATTTAAAGTATTATTATATATAGAGTATTAACTTTCTATTAGCCGATTAAAGTTTATAAGAAATTGCGAAGGATAGTAGTTAAATTAGCTAAATATTAGATTAAATATTTGAAAGTTATCGCCAGGGTATATAAAATTACGCCGGTAAGGAATTTAAAGACGGAAATATTTTATTTACCGTTCGACTTCTACCTTAATAAAAGGGTAAGAGCCTTCGAAAAGAGGCTTACCCGAATAGATTAAATTAAATTCGTCCGAAGGATTACGGTTTAAATAATTAATTATATTTAGATAAGAGTAAAAAGTCGATTACCCGTTAACGGACCCGAAAGTAGTATTACTAAAGCTAAATAAATTAAAGAATAGGTATTAATAGAGAAATTTATTATATTAACGGTAGGATTACCCTCGGAAATAGGAACGCCCTTATTCTTATTATAAATATTAAAATTAACTACTATCGACCGAGAAGAGTAATTAGAAAATATTACAAGAAGAGAATAGGTATTGTACTATAATTATTAAATAGTAGCAACGGTAATTAAATTAAATCGGCGGTATAAATTTATTATCGTTAACTTTAATACGAAGTTTAATAATAATATTATTAAATAGTATATAGTCGGGGTAAAAAAGAAAAAGAAGAAGAAAAGTTAATTATCGGAAGACGACGATAAGCCGTACTTATTAACAAAAGTATAAAACTCCCTCTTCACCTAAGTCCGAATAGGAATTATCGGGTTCCGGTCCTTCCTCTTCCGGAGAAAAGTACCGGACATTATAACGCTATTTTATTCGTACGGAACCGGGGAAGAAACGTTTAAATACTTCGTTTTTAAATATTTATAGATAGAGGAATATTAAATAATAGCGACCGATTAGCTATAAATACAAGAAGAATTCTAAATTTATTTAAATAATAGAATTAAAGCGGAGAAAATCCTTTTATAGGCACTTAAATTAAACAAATTAAATAAATACCGCTTAATAATCGAATTAGAAAGGGAATAGCGTAAGGAATTCGCGCAGTACGTATAAAACTATTAATTTATTTATAATATTAGAATATTAAAATATAAAAACGAAGGGAGTAGTAAAGAAGTCGGTTAAATTAGTTCCGGTTTATATTCGGCGAAGGGAGCGGAATAGTAGAAGAATTATTTAATTAACATTTAAATATAAATAACGAAAATACGGAATATCTCTATTATTTATATTAAATTATAAGTAATTTAATAATACTATTCGTCTTAACCGGGACTTATTTTAATAATACAGGGGCTATCGATCGCTATAGGCGAACCCGGGAGGCTATTAGTACTAAGGCTGGTACTACTACTATTAATTAAACCGACGGAAATAATACGAGGAGGAGTAATAATAAGACGGTCGACTATAAACTTTTTATAGTAACCCTTCTCTTTATAATCCGCGACTTTTAGTTTACTAAAGTAATAAAAAGAAAAAAGGGTATCCGGCTAGTCCGGGAGACCGTTATTAATTAAGCGAATATATATAGTATTAAGGAAGGATATATAAGCCCGTTAGAAGTTTTTAATAAATTTATTAGGGTCGGCCGGAACGTTTATAATAATAACTGCTACTATTTAAATAAGGTTACACTTATCGTAATAGCCGAGGGGGATATCGAATATATATTTTAAAACGGCGAATAAATATAGAGTAATTTAAAACGTAATATTTAAACGATATTAAAAAAAAACAATACTATAATACCGGGAAGGATACTTACCCTATTTATTAATTATATAAATATATTCCGCGAATATCGTTTAGAAGCCCTCTAGACTTAGACTAACGATATTCGAAATACTTATAACGCAATCGGCGAAATTTAAAATATAGCCGAAGTAAAGAGGAGTACGAACAACGTTAAATATTAAAATTAATTAAAGAAAATACGAAAATATAAGGACGGGAATTTTACCAGTCGTTAAAAAACCGAAATATAGGATTGTAGGATAAAATATCGGCGACAATAATAGAATCCTAAAAAGGAATCGTAAGAGCGCCGGAAATTTAAAGAGCGTAGCGAAGAATAGAAAGCGCAATATTACGCTTAAGCGAAAACTCTACGAAATATAAAAAGTCGGGGCCTTAATCGGTCCGAACGCTAAAGTTATAAATATTACGACCGGGGGTATAGCCGGGCGCGCCGCTAAACGAAAGGGAGGCTATTTTAAGGACGTAATAATTTAAAGAAGAAGAAGAAAATTTAAAGTTAGTACCTAGGGAGAATTTATATAAATAGTAGAAGAAGCCTTTATACAGATATAAATTATAATAGGGACGGGAAGATAGGATAAAGGGGGAGGGAATAAAGAAGAGGGGGCGGAGTAGGAGAGTAAATAAAAATAAATAAAAGTAAACGGGAACGGGACGGCGGTTAAGGGACGGAAGGAAAGAGCAGGAGAGGGGAATAGTATTATAATAATTCTAATATTAAGTAGAATAAAATAGAAAACGCGTTTATTCGTTATAGCGGTAAATAAGAACCGTTATAATTAGAAGCTAAAAAGGAGCGGCACGGCCTACCCGTAACCGGAACGGAACTAAAGGTTTTTATCCGGCGGCGCTTATCGCCGAACGGTTTTTCCTTTAGAGAACTAGGAGAAGTACCTCATGCCAATCTTAGCGCTATAGATATATAGCTAAGGAATAAGATTATTATTATTATATTAATGAGTTGGCTTACCTTGAAGATTATTATAGTAAGCCCCCCCTATTTGTATTAGAGGAAGATTTTGAAGAGGGATTTGAAGAACGATTAAATTAGCCCGGTTAGGAAAATATAATAAGGGATAACCCTAATATAGTTAACGACCCCGATAATAACGACTTCGAAAGTAATTTGGGTCGCTATCCTATCGATATTGATTATAATTAGTATGAAAATTATATTCGCTTTTAAGAATGGATCCTTATGGATACCAACGACTATTAGAAGAATCGAGCCAACCGTTTCAATCTACTAGACCCCGACCCTATTTTATAATAAATATATAATACCCTTAACGTTGAGTAACGTATAGTTTTTAACCTATTTGTTAATTATTATTAATAAGTCTTTGATGGCTAGTATCTAGCTCCAGATCAATTGCTTATATAGGTTGACGGTTGAGGTGGCATTAGTAAATCCTATTTAATTCGTTTACTTTTATATAAACTTAAATAGATAGTAATAGAATACCGCTTTTTCGACCTTATTGCCCGTACTACTCCTACCGGTATTATTGCCAATAATATTAAAAGTTCTACCCTACATTCCCTTCTTAAACTTCCTTTTAGTATTGGAAGTCTAGCTAGTTTGGAAGGCTATTTATTAATTACTTTGTAAAATAACCTTCGGTAATATAAGTATTTTATTATTAATGAGACATTTATACTAGGTTTGAAGAATATGTGTTTTATTGATAACCGTTTTCGTTAAGTATTTGTGGAAGATTAGGGTAAGAGGTTTAGCGGTACTAATATCCTTTTATTAAGGGATTTCTTCTAATTGCCCCCGGTTGGATAAAAACTTCTATTCTATTAAGAACCCTTTGAGTTCGCTAATGACTTAAATACTTAGTTTGAAGTAATTGGTGAAGAGGATGTTGATGGTAGGCTCCTTAACGAAATAGAAGAGTAGAAACGGAAAAGGAAGGTTGGTAAATTGGATTTCGTATAGTATGGTGGCCGATCCTATTATTACAATTTTGATTGGTTTATCGAGTTATAGTAGATTGTCCGTTAATAGGGTAATAACTAGGCTGGATTTCGTATAATTTTAGAAGGTTTACGAAATAATAACCTTATTATTGCCGATTGGATATTATTATCCTCTTACTATAAGTACGTCTTGCCTTTATTAGAGTAAGAGATATTCGATAACGCTTTATGTATTTACTCTATTAATACTATAGTTAACGAGTATAATATTAGGTATATAGAAGGTTTGTAAATGCCTACTTTTATTATTAAGGTTTGGAACTCATCTACTACCGCTAAAAGTATTAAATACGCTGATGTTGGAAATTTGTATAATAAGTTGATTATTTTGAAGGGTATTAAGGTTATATTAATTGAGAACTTCTGGACTAATGTTGGATTTATTAATAGTATTATTGGTACGATTATTGATTTTGTATGGGATGCTATTATTTACTATGATATTTAGTAAGTTAATTAGGAGTATTTGAAATCTAGTCTAGTTAGTTTGCTAACCTTTTTATAGTTTAGAAGTAGGCGATTCCCCCTTTGTTATCTTCGTGTATTTCTCTAATTATAGGGGTTCTAATTGCTAGGAAGATATTGATATAGAAGCTACGTATTTTGATATTGAGGATTTAATACGAATTGTCCCTATATAGAGGGTTATTCGTATATTTACTAAGGGGGTTCTAGAGTGTAGGAGAAAGTAGTTCCTTTTAATTAGTATATATGCTATTATAGTATATAAATTGTAGGGCTAGATATTGGACAAGGTTGTATTAGATATATCCTAAAAGGACTTTGTAATTGGCCTATTTTATGTGGCCGTTTCTTGTATTAAAACGCTCTAAGGTATTATATTCGACTACCCTTTCGAAATTAATGCCCTCCGTACTACCAATATTAAGACCGCTACATATCGAGCTGTAGATATCGCTAGATGTATACCTCAATAGTTAAAGCTAGGCGAGCCGTTACCTCTTTATTATATACGCGGCAATAATCTCGGCCCTCCTCCAACTTCCAATATATTTCGGGAGCTACTACTAGGACCGGGAGATGTCGACGACGATAATGGTAATACCGGTGATAGCCGGCCGGCCCGGGGAAGAGGACGGGGTAAACTTCGTAGTAGTAGAGCCGGTAGTCGACCACGCGGTAAACCGCCTACCAACGTCGTTGCCGTAGTACAACTAGCCAATACCGCTACCGCTAGAGTTGCTTCTGGTAGTAGACGTCGTAGAAGACCGCCTAGTAGTAGAGCTGGTAGTGTTCTAACTAGAGTAAGCAGTATGGCTAGTACGGGTATAGGAAGGCCTTGTGGAAGACTTCGCAAGAGTATTGGTGCTGATGGACCGCCGCAGTTGAGAGGTGGATAAATTGATATGGATATAGACGAATTGATAGGGATATAGAGGAATTGATAGGGTATTTGTAAAGATAGATGTTATGATAGAATCTACGTTGATGAATATTTGAATGAGCACTTTCGTAATTGTAATTAACGTTTAAGATATTTGAATGAGTACTTTCGTGACCGTAACGTTCAAGATTGAATAATAAGTGAGAATTTAGTAAATGAATACTTGAATTAGTACTTTCGTGACTGTGATTGACGTCTAAGATTGAATAATAAGTGAGAATTTAGTAAAAAAAAAGTAAAAAAGAGTTTAGGACTTATAAAGTACGCCCTACCCGAAGTTTTTAGAACGCGAAGTATCCTAAGCCTACTACGAGGGATAGCCCGTTTTAATTATACCTTAATTTTTTTGCCTTATACTAATATTATAGGACTTTTGTAAGTAGTTTTTCCCTAGTTCGGTCACCCTAGTTCGGATAAGATTGTGAGAGAGATTTGAGAGAGATTAGCGCAGACGGGACAAAGCGTTTATATTTATAATAGTTATATTATAGAGAAAGAGGGAAAGAAAGAGTTATAGATAGGATTCGAATATATAGTCTCTACTTATACTAGTAGCAGCGCTTTGAGCGTCCTCGTACGCTGCTATATTATGGGGCCTTCATGGTACCCCCTTACGGGGGCTGGCGATAGTAGATGGGAGAGGTAGAGGTTATAAAGATGATTGGAACGTTATTTGGTATTATTTGGTATAATAATAGTAATTTGAGCGGGAGGGTGAGTTTGGTATAATAATAGCAATCTGAGCGGGAGGGTGAGTTTAGATAAGATTTGGTGATGTTTTGGCTAGTGTTTTAGATTTGGTGGTGTTTTAGATCTGGTGATGTTTTGGTTGGTGTTTTGGTTCTCTTTGCTCGTTTGGGCAGATATAGGCGTTTCACTGTCTCCCTCGGGCATAGCAGGCTCCGCCCAAGGGAATACTATTTTAGTAATTCTATTATACCTTATAGAATTATAGTATAGTATCGAAAAGGGCGAAGCCGTAAAGGCCTATCCGATATTTATATTAATACCCGCTTCGCTTATTATTTAAATACTTATAGAAGCGATTAAAATATTCGGGGAAACGTTTAGAATTTACTATTAATTCGGTATAATTAAAGGGCTACTTAAATAGGACCCGAAGCGGCTATAAACCTTTAATTAAAACCAATTCGATAATTTAATAGAGGAATATATTTATAAGCGGTATAACCCTAAGACGGCCCGGGTTATTATTTTCGCGGCGACGTTAACCTATTTCCACTATTAGGTTAAAATTTATAAAATTTAATATAATCTAGCGGACTATCCCGATAGGTTGAAAATTAAAAATTATATTACAATATAACCGTTAGTAAAGAAGAAGGTTAAAGTTAAAGCTAAATTTAATATTAAGGATAAAAGTAAAGGTAGGGCCGACGATATTAACGATTCGGATTCCCCGTATTCTACTACCGATAATAATTATCCGCCGTCGGATTCCTTTATCGACGAGCCCGACGAGGTTAAGAACGATAAATAAGTCTTAAAATTCCTTTAAATCCTATAAGGGTAAATACTTCGCTTCCCCTATAGGATTTAAATAAGCGCCGATTCGTTTTCTTATACTAATTTTATTTAATAATAGGTTAAATTATTATAAAGAGGGCAAAATTAATAATAAATAATATAAATTAAATATATTTATCTATAAGAACGTCTATTTTACGCGTATTATTATAAACGAAGTTTAATTCTTACGTAATACCGATATTACTATATAGCGTTAAATTTATAGGCTAAAGCGCAATATAATTATATTTTATTCTATTATACCCCTTTTAAATAGTATTCAAAATATAAAAATATTTATATTTATATTTTAAAATAATACAAAATTACCCGTAGTAATACGCCTATTATAGAATTTAAATTAATTCTAATACGACGGTATATACAATTAAAGATACTCTAATTATATATTTAAACTTAATATAGAACCTACTATTATAAATACTTTATATTCTATTAAATAGGAATAGGGCTTTAAATAGTAAATTCTCTACCCGGAATTCCAAAAACTTATTTCAAATAAAAGCGCTATTACTTCCCCTACTACTAACGTCGTTATCTTAGAATCCTAAATATTCTTTTTATTTAGAAATATAAATATATCTTTAATTTTACCCGACGGTTAAATAATATATCTATCCTCGGACATCCTACTTATATAAGTCTATTACATCTATTTCTAATATAGTAAGCGTTTTAAGGGTCGGGTTTCAGCCTTTACTAATAAATACTTAATTCTAATAATAGAATAATTAAAGGAAGCCGCCGTCCTAGACCGATTAAACTTTAATAATAATCTAAAAGGCCTTAGCCCTATCCTTATATATAGATTATAATTCCTAACCTAAAACCTTTACGCTTAAAATATATTATAAATCGATAACCTAATTGGCCGTAAGGAAGTAATTATAACTATTTAGCGAGAATTAAATTATAGTAAGGATTTTAATATAGCCCTCTAGGGCAAAAAGCCGGCTAAGACCAGTATAAATTTAGGTAGGGAGAAAATAAACGCTTTAATTAAAATATAATTTAACGGCGGTTTAATATATATATATAATTATTTAAACCTTAACTTAAACGTCTTATTATTTATCGATAGAATATAAATATTTATTTAAATATACGGCAAATCCCTCCTCTAAATATAAATCCTTAATAAATATATAGAAATATTTTATAAAAAGGAGCGTATCCTTATTATAATTAACTACCCCTAAATACAAATATAAATACCCTACCTATTTACTATTCGTCTATTTCCTATCGGGGAAGATTCCGTACCTCTCCTATAGGATTTAATCTTATCGGTATTATTTAACTTTATTAAAATTCTTTATTCAATCCTATAAAAAATAAATTTTATTATTAAAACAATTATACTTAATTAAAATGTTTAGGAGTAATCTACTATTATCGGAGATTAGAACGACTAATATATAGTTATTAATATTTTAATATTTAATTCGAATATAAATATTATCGGGCTAAACGTTTACGCCTAATATAGTATTAGGATCGGCCTTAAATTCGTATAAAATATCCTTATAATTTTCTAATATATAAATTATTTATACCGTATTAGCTAAACTAAAACGGTTACATAATACATTCTCTAAATTAATAAATCTATTTCTAATTAATAAGAAGAATAAATTATTCGTAAAATTTATTTTTATTTTACCCTTATAGGATTTAAATCCGCCGTACTAACCCTTTCTTTAATATATCTATACCCTATAACCCTCCTTTAACTTCTTAAAAAATATTCGATTATTTATATTAAAGGCGGTTATTATATACGAAGTAGCGAAGTTAATTCTAAATTACGATTTTAATCGCTTTTTTTAAATAGTAGAACCCCTTTAAGAAATCGATATATATATATCGTTTCGCGCTAAGAAAATCGGGAAGGTTTATACTTATATTTACGAATTCTATACCGAAAGATTCGAAGATAACCCTAAATTCGATAACGTTATCTATTTACTCCTAATTATCGGGCTTATATTCGTCGATATAAACCCGAAATTCGAAGCTTCGGACTAAATTTATTTAAAGGACCTTCGGGTAGCGGCCGCCCAAAATAATTCGCTCCCCGATATTTAAAAGCGGAAATATTTGAAGAATTTAATTTAAATTCTAATTAATTTATTTTAAATAGAATTTAAATATTGTATTAACGAATAGAAAAAGTACGCTACAAAAATAAGTTAAATAAAATATACTATCAGTAAAAATAATATAATAGCTTATATTAATATTTAACGTTTAATAGTAATATCTTAAGCGGATAAAATTTTTATACTATAAAGGAAATGGTACGCTTCGTTAACCTTAATTTAAATTTCGCTAATAAAGAAATTCCGGCTAAATATTAGTATAATAATTAATATTCTTATTTAATATAAAACTCTTAATTTAAAGGATAGTAAATTAAATTCTAATAACGATATTAATACGGTAATTAGTATTCTAAATTAATATAAGGCTCCTAATTTAAAAAATAGTAATTTAAATTTTAATATAGAGGATAGTAATTTAAATCCTAATAATAATATTAAAATAGCGGATAGTATTCTAAATTTAATTTTGGAAGCCAATATTATAAATAGTCCTCTAAATCTAATTTCGGAAATTAATTCGGAGGATAGCAATTAGTCCTATCCTCGTATAAATCCAATAAGGGTAAAAATAGCGATCCCCTATCGGATTTAATAATAGCCAAAGTAGTCGGTCGTCCGGTATATATAGGAGGATAACGAAATATTAGTAATTATAGAGGGAATCGGTATTTATTTTAATATTATTAATTCTATATAAATTTATAATATAAGAAAAATACGGAAATACTAGTAGCCGTAGAAGGAGTCGGTACTTATTTTAATATTATTAATTCTATATAAGTCTATAGTATAAGAAAGATATAAAGATATTAATAACTATAGAGGGAATTAATACTTAGGAGGATTTTAGGATTAATATTAGGGAAGGGTTTATAGATAGTATTTATATAAATATTTTCCGATTCGGGTTTAAATTTCCGTCTAATATTATTAATTCTATATAAATTTATAATATAAGAAATATTAAATTTACTTTTATTAGAGCGAAAGTATAGATCTAAATTTATTTCGACGCTAAATAAATTCGTTTATTTATATTAACGAAACCTATAATTACATATATAATATTATAATAGCGCTATATAGAAAACTATAATAATATTTTCTAATTATTTCTAAAGATCCAATAAGTAAAATAACTTTTTTAAAATCGAAACCCAAATTACTTTTACTTTTTCACTTTAATATTTTTCGTATTTTTTAATATTAAATCAGATTAATTATCGTTTACTCCTTAATACGCTATTAAACCTACTATAGTAATTACGCTATTTATTCGCTTAATTATATAATCCGCCCCAATTAGGAATTAATTTCTATTTATAATTATTAATTATTAGCCGAATAAATTAATACTACTACTATATCCTATTTAATAAAGTTTAAATACGAATTATAATTAATAATTATCCGTAGGAGAGGTTTATTAAAAGCCGGGGACGACGGATTCGGGTTGGAATATTATTTACTTCCCCGCCCGGTAAATATAAAAACGAACTTTGGTATATTAACTATATAGGTCCGATTCGACGGGATTTTTACCAACTTTCTACTCCTCGCTTATACGTTAACTTCTCCTTCTTAATCGGGTAACCTATAAGCATAAATAACTATCGGGGTAGAATATATAATTATATATTTTAATAATAAACATTTAAATATTTATTAAGAAAATTTATTAATTTATAATATATTAGTATTTCGACGGACTTTATATACTATTATATATTATATTATTTATTCGTTACGCCGCCCTTACTTTAATATTTTTATAATAAGGATTTATAATATTATTAGAACCTTTTTCCCTAATAAAACGCCTAATTCCCTCTATATAATTAGTAAAGCCTACTCCGTCCTTATTAACCTTAAATCCCCCTTCGAAAATTCGTATATTCTAACTATCCGTTATCCTTAACCTTATTACAAAAATACTATACCCCTATAATTTTCTATTATTCGGCTCTCTTATTACAATTACCCTTAATATTATACTTTATTATATTCTATCTTTATAATCCTTCTAAATACGTTCTACAATACTACTTACTTATAATCTACTACCCTTTACAATTAATTAAGCGTAAATAATAGGGTTTAAAATATATTTCGACCGAACCTTAATTAATAATTACATTATTAACTTTAATTCATTTCGTAAATTAAATTATTAAAAACAAACCTCCAAATACATTCTACAATACTATTTATTTATAACTTACTACCCTTTACAATTAATTAAATATAAATAATAAAGTCTAAAATATATTTCGACCGAACCCTAATTAATAATTACATTATTAACCTTAATTCGTTTCATAAATAAATTTACTAAAATTAAATTATATAAAATTAAATATTAAAATTCGAAAACGATCTATTATTATAATATCGCTTATTACTAATCCTTTTATTAATCCTACTATTTAGAATAGGAATAAGAAAAGAAAACTATTTAAAATACAATATTTTTTAATTTATCGATATTAAACTTAACTAATATATAATATTCGTATAAATTCCAATTACTTCTATACCCTTAATAAATAATAAATTTATAAAGCCGCCGCTATTTAAAAAACTTAGTACGAAAGGGAAGTAACGGATAAAATTTATAAAGTCGCCGCTATTTAAAAAACTTAGTACAAAAGGGAAATAACGGGTAGAGGAGGATTCGGATATTGAATATTCGACGAAGCCGGACGCCGAATATTCGACGGAATTGGATAGCGATTCAAGAAGAGGGGTAAAAGTATATACTATCTTACTTATTCGTTAAATTGTACTAACCTATTTTAATATAATAAACGGACGAATTACGTAGCCTACTATTGGAAAAACTCCCTTTTGTACCGCGGCGGACGGTTAAAAAAGAAAATATTATTAGAATTACTTTTCAAATTAACTACGTATATAAACTCATCGAATTTAGCCGCCCGCTTAATATAGACCTTATTTAGAATAAGGTTGAAAGTCCCTTCGAATTTACAGTTATAGAATCGGCTAACCCGGCCTATTAGTCGGCCGTTTTAACTATTACCAATACTATATATTATTACCTTCTATAATTTTACTTTACTCTATACGCTTTCGATTTACTAATAATCGATCCCAATATACTTATAAAAAATATCGTACTAAGGATCCTAATACTTTTAAAATAATATTGGCCTAAGTAAATTACTCCTTATAGATCGATATATAATCCCGATCCCTATACCCGAACTAGAAATTTCTATATATATTGAAAATCACTATTTCGGATTATATAATTAAAAATTAACTTTAATAAGTAGAAAGAATAATATAAAGCTTTTAATACTTTAGAATACCTACTACAGCGTATTAAATCGGATTCTAATTATCTAATAATTACTTTACCCTAAACCTTATACAATTTTCGTTATTAGGCGAATTAGTTATTATATACCCCTCCGCGTAAATAATAGAACCGGGTCCCGGTAAATAAAAAAATTAATAAATTAATTATAATTAAAAAAGTAGGTAAATCCAATACTAATAAAGTAAAGGAATTGAATTATTTCTTAGTAGCGCGTCTATTTTAATTGGATATAACTACGGGGAAAAGAATTTATAAATTAATATATACCTTTATAATTTAAAAAAGAAATTAATAGAATAAACAATCGCTTAATATCTACTCCTCTACTAAAGGCCTTTAAATTAATAGATTTATTCGTTCGGGATATATAATATAGGTTTATAATTATAGGTTTTCAAATTTATAATTCGTATAAGGCATTATAATCGGGTATAGAGTATATTAAATAACGATTTTTATTTAAGGGTATCGAATAACGGATTACAAACGTTGAATAAGAATTAAAAAATATATCGGCGGACTTTATTAATATATTATCCAAATTATCGGAAGAATTTATTAATATATTATCCGATTTATCGGGAGATTTACGACGGGAGATTTTTGTACGCTTAGCGCTTCCCCAACCGGCGCCGCCGTTTACAATATATTATTTTAAATAGTAATCGGTTTAGAAAAGCGGTTTAAATATACAAATATTTTATAATTATAATCTTAATATTATTAGTATCCTAAATCCGGACCTCAATTACGTTCTCAGCAGCGGTAATATCCCCGCTAACTATATAACCGAAATTACCGGCGAATATTCAATACCTTATAAATTAATTAATTATCCTTCTTTTCTATTTTCCTTTAATTTTCTTATTACTTCGTTCTCTATACTAAATTTAAAAATAATAGAGTTATCTTATTCCAATTTAATTAAAAGTTTAGGCTAAGCGATAGCAATAATATTCGGGAACTATTTTAATATAAGCGTAAAAATTAGGCTAAAATTAGCCGTTAGAGCAGTTATAATAATTATAACCGGTAAATTATTCGGAAATTAGGGAGGGTTTAAATAATAGTTGGACTAATACGAATACGAATCTTAGAAGCCGTAATACTAATTAATATTTATTAGTTTTATATATAATAATTTTAACTAAACTATTTTTCGTTCTTCTTTATAAATTCTTCGTTAAACCCTTTATCCTATTTTTAAATTACAACTTCAATATTCTTCTAATTATTACTTAGAAAATACAATAGTAATTCTCCGAAATAATTATAAAGCTTACGAATAAAACTCCCTACTAATATAATACTTTTATATTTAATTAACTCCTTATATTTAAAGTCGTAAATACTATATTAGAATAAAAAATCTTAAATAGTTTTCCCTTTTAGTAAACCTATATCCTATTTTTACATTTATTTATTTAATACTTTTACCTACTTAAAATATTTATAGTTATAGAAATATCTTTCGCTATAAAGATTATAATTAATAAGAGTACTTATATTTAAGAATAATTTAGAAATATAGGCTACTATAAGGAGGATTTTTATATACGATAATATAATATTTTAAAATATAAGGATAACCGTAAGGCTTAATCTCTCTATAACTTTCGTAATAACCACTAATATTATTATCCTAATCTTTTAATTTCTTAACCTAAATTTCGTTTCCATAATTCTAATAAACTAAAAGAAGTCTAAACTTTCAATTAATTATACCCTAATCAACAAATCTATAAGAAATAAAACCCTATAGAAACGATAATTCGATTTTAGCTTCGAATAAATTAATAACGTTACTAAATATATAGAACCCTTATTAAATATAATTAATAGTAATTATAATTCAATATTAATTATTAAGAAAACTAATATTATATTCGTAGGTTAGATTATACATTATTAATATTACGTTCTAAAATCTATATTTATTTATCCTAAACGAGATAGGGCTACGAAATTTTACCGGTATTAATCTATATACGGTACTTAATAAGGGTTTTTTTTTATTCGTAACTACAATAAAGTCTACTAAATCCAATTGACCGCCTTCGTAAAAGGAAAGAATAAAAGCCCAATATTTTAAATATTATATATTTTACTAATAATATTACTAATTACAATATATACGGCTATAGCGATATATAACGACGATATTACTAATTCGATTACTATAGCGGTTAATTAAGAGGGATTATTATATAATAATAGTAATAAATTTTCTAATTTTAAAGAAGAAATTACCAACGACAATAACTTCTAATTATTAAATCGCAATAACGCTATTTACCTTATATCTTTTACTACCTCCTTCTATAAGGAAGAGGAATTATTTAAGCCCCGTATTACTAATATTATTTCTTCGAACCCTATATTTATTAATCCTAATTAATCTTCGATCGCTATATTAATTCTAATCGAGGGGACGGGGAAGGGGAAGCGGGTAATATCCTTACTAAACGGCGAACCTATCGTCAAAAAGAAGAAGGTTACTTTTTCGAACTAATATAACAATATATTCGCTAATATAAAATATAAAATATATACGCTAATTTACGCAGAACCCTTTAAAATGTAGGAGAATCTAATAAATTTAATACTTATTAGCGGAAATAATTAATATTTTAAAATTTTTAACGATAATAAAGAGTATAATAAGGAGGATAATAAGAACGACGATAATAAACCTATTCTCCCTACTACGACCGAAATAACCCTAATAATACGGCGCCGTATAGTAACCGACCCTAATTTAACTCCCATCGCCTCTATACTATTTAGCGGTACCCCTTTAACCCCGCTATTTTATAAATAAGAGATAAAAATAGCCGATATTTTCGGGTAATTTATAATCGCCGCCGCGACGTTATTAGCGAAAGTCCCTAGCGCAAGCGACTTATTTACGGCCGTTGCGGACCTCTAAAAGGGATTTAAAGGACGGTTAGAAAAGGGTAATATAATAAAATATATTAAAAAGTTAGTAAAGGAGCCGCTAATTACTAGTATATAGTTAAATTTTAACGTAAAAATTAAAAAGATATACGTAGAGGAATAGATTAATTATTTGGAAATTAAAAGGTTTAAATAGCAATTAAATTAATATAAATATAAATTATAGAAATTATAATACCTATTAGCTTCTTTATATATAATAATTTTAGTTAAACTACTTTTCGTTCCTCTTTACGAAGTCTCTACTAAATTCTCTATTTAATTATTAGATTACAATTTCGGCAATTTTTTAATTATTATTTAGAGGATGTAATAATATATAATATATCCTTAAAATAATTACAAAATTTATAAATAGGATTCCCCGCCGATATAATATTCTTACGTTTAATTAACTCTTTATATCTAAAATTATAAATACTATATTAGAATAAAAGATCTTCGATAGCTTTCCCCTTTAACGAAATTATATTTTATTTTTACGCTTATTTGGCCAATACTTTTTCCTAAATAATTATAAATAGCCTCCTTACCTTCTAAAATACTATTTAAATCCTATAGGGGTAACGGGTCCTATTACCCCTATTACCCCTATAGGATTTAAATAATATTCGATCGATAATTTAATTCTAATAGGGAAATAATTTCGGCCCTAATAGGATTTAAATAATAATTACTAATCGACCCGCTATTAAGCCCTCGCCGGTCTATAGTATATATATTATATAAAATAAATTATTAATATATTATTCTATAATTTACTAGCGTAAATAATAATACGGTTAGTATTATTCTAATACTAATTGTAGGCGGTTAATAAATACTTATATAATAGCTTAATATATTAGTAGGCCGCTAGTTCGAACCCGGGGCGGATTATTTTTTTAGTATTTTAGAATTTAAATTTTAATTCTCTATTCGGATACCCTACGAATACGCTATATTATATTATTTTTAAAAAGGACTTATAAAACGCGAAATATACGCGAGATTGGCCTATATTATTATTACCCTAAATTATTTTCAGTTTAATTTATATAAATATTTAAAATTTATAAGTAAGTAATTATACGAAATCGAAATCGTTATCGGAATTAATACTATTATTAAAATATATCCGTTTGCCTTTATTATTATTAATAACTATTTCTCTTATATCCCTCTCTATATATTTAATAACCCTTTCGGGGTTAAAGATAGTCGCTTACTCGTTTATTTGTAATAATCGAACCTCTTTTTTATTAAATATATCGAGCTTTAATTCTAATAATATAGTAAGCCTAAATTAGAAGATATTAGGGGTATTAAATCCCGAATTATTTAATAATCGGAAAATAATATATCGTCGACGCACTTATTTATTCTAATATATTATATAAATATAATTAATAACGTTTTTATTAGTAAATAAATTTATATATTTACCGGCTTAATAAATTCGTATATTATTCTTAATAACTTTACGGATAATTGCAATATAAGGGCTAATAGCGGAAAGCCGGACGAATATAATCTTAATATTGTAAATCGAATTCTTATTCTATTTAATATCCTAAATAAAAGAAGCGTTAATATACTTAAGGGCTATATTAATCGCCTTCCACTAATTACTAATTATAGAATACTATACTATATTAAATTATAAAATAATATTAGCGAACGGCTCGTCCGTAATTTCGGAGCGAAGTAACTATATTAAATAAAGTATTTTAGGCTTATAATTACTTAATTTACTACTATAAAATAAAATAGGAAGGAGGCTCATTATTTATTGTAGGATACTATAATCCCTTAAAGAGACAACTTTATTAAGTATTATAAAAATGCGAATAATTTATAAGTAACGATAAATACTACGATAATTAATATCTATTATCCCTGAAGATATTTTATACCTAAATTAAATAATTAGAAAAAAAACCTCTTTATAAATAAAAAGGAATTCCCAATCGATAAATTCTTCTCCGGTATTTAATATAGTTTAATATATAAATATTTCGGTAAAATTAGATTTTAAAATATAATTATAATCGACGAGCCTAGCGATTAAGAAGGTTAAAATCTTAAAGGCGAATATATCTTCTAATAAATACCGACCGTTATAAAATTAAATATTATACTATTTTACTTTCTTATCCCTTTTAAAGCCCTAAATATCCTATATTATAAAAGGTTAGAAAACGCGAAATACTATATTAATGTAATTTATAAGGATATAAAAGAACGTAAATATAATAAGAATTTACTATTTATAATTATATACGTAATTAACTTTAAATTAATCGAAAATAATATAGCGAATAAAAAATATCATTTTCTAATCGCCGTAAACGAGGATAAATCGGTCGTTAAAATCCTCTTTACGGAGTCCAAGAATTTTAAAGAAGAATTTATTATAAAATCGATATATACTAACGATTTTACCCTCGTCCTCTATAATAGTAAAGGTTTATAAAATATAACTTTAGTCAATTTTCGGTCGTTTAATAACCGGAAAAAGAAGGATAGACCATTTTAATTTCCGCTTGAAAATAGCGGCTAATCGACTTTTAATAAAATAACGGGCTACGTTATTAAAGGATAATAATATAATACTCAAATAATTAAAAAACTATTCTAATTCGAATTTAATATATAGACGCTATTAAAATAATATAAACGGCCTATTAATATCGGAATTATTAATAAGGAAATAAATAATAAAATTCTATATAATATTTTTCCGACCTATATTAAGACTTTATATACGGTTTATAAAATTAAAATTATTATAAATAATAATTATATTCGGGTTATAATTAACGAATTTAAAATTATTCTATAATCGTATAAATATATAAAAAAATTAGCGGGGGTAGGGTTATTTAAATCCTATAGGGGGGGAAAAATCTACCCCTATAGGATTTAGATAACTAAATTACGTATTATAAAAATATTAATAAAATTATTAATAATTTATAAAGTAACTTTATAAGAAGAAACTATATTAAATTAGATTAATATATTATATACGCGTAATTATACGGAACTATTCTTAAAGTAAATACCGAATAATTTCGGGATGAACGTATTCTTTTGGAATATATAGGAATTTATAATAATAAACACTATTATAATTATACAATTATAAATCTCCCCTTTTTTCCGAATACTATCCTTTAACTTATATTTGTAAGATTTTTAGTAGGCGCGTTAATATATATATAGCGCGGTAAGTAATTCTATTAATTCGGGGGCAATTTTTATTAGGATTCCGTATACGGAGCGAAAACGAGAGCGAATCTATATAATATTAGAAATATCTTCGATAATATAACTACTATTAGCGAAATTATTAATAGGGAATAATATAAATACCCTTTTTACTTCTAACTATAAGAATAGTAACTTAAATTCTACGCGGAAGGAAATTTAGAAATATATCCGGGGTAATTTCTATTTCTCCATTACTTATTCATCTATTCGAAATTAGGTAGTAAATTTGCAAGAAGGGAGGTTAGTATTATCCTATTCGAAGTATAAATAAATACCAACTTTCGAAAGTACTTCGCGTATAATAAACTCCTTAAATATATTAATAAACGTACCAAAACGCCTACTATACCGCTAGGATATTATAATCCTTTAATACGTATAGAAGTAGATTATATATTACTATAAATTTAACCGATAATCCTTTTCGATAAAAATATAAATATATTCGAATAATTCTTAAATAGGGTTTAAAATATTAAAATCGTTATTCAAATTACTCGAAATATCTACTTTAAATATAAAGGGTTTATCCGAAAATTTATTAGGGGCTTTTTAATAAGGAGAAAAGGGCTCTCCATTTAAAATATTTACTTTAAATATAAAGGATTCATCCGAAAATTCGTTAGAGGCTTCTTAATAGGGATCGGAATATAGTAATTAGAATATAAATAGAAGAGACGAAAGCGTAGAAGTTAATTGGGTTGCCCGATATAATTAGTAGAACGTAAGTATATTATTAATATTAGGAAGAGTAGGAAAAAAGGGGATTAATAAATATATAATATCGGATATATATATAGGGCGTACGTATAAGGCGTATAATTGCGTTAGGTAGTACTCTAATATATAAGATAAATTGGGGATATATAATTAATTTACGGATAATAGCCCCTTTTATTTAGGTTATACTCAAACCGTAGTATAGCTACATCTCTTTATCCTATAGGTCCAAATAATATAACATTAAGATTGGTAGGTAAGTAAATATAGTAAGGATATAATCCGCAGGTACAAAGAGAACGCATAGCCTATGCGTAGGTAGCTGAGAGAATGAGACTAATCTAACACCAGTCTTTAACTTGTCCACCCCGGCACTCAAACCATGCCACCATGCCACGATATGCATCCTCCCGCTTTTTCTTTTGTGTCACCCACCTGATACTGATACGGTTGTGTGTGACATTGATTTTCGTGGGTTGTGTCTTTTCTCTTGTGCGTGTCTTGTGCCTCTGTGGCGTGCATACCTACATACGTATTGACCCTATCGTCTCGTGGTGAGCGAGGGAGGGCTTGATTGGCGGTTATGAACTTGGAAGTTGAACAACGCCCGGTGACGGGACGGGACGGCGAAGGCGGTAAGTCTAGGTAGATGGTAGAGGGTAGACGAGCAAGACGGGGACGGATGGCATGGGGAAGTTCTCTTGAGAACGTTGGACTTGAGTTGAATGAGAGGGTCTATAATAATTCATTCTCGATGGGTGACTGGGCATTCGAGCGTGGTTTATGAAATCGCATCTTCGCGCGCGGTTGTTTTGTCCGACTGTTTGTGAACCATGGATCGTGAACCGTGTACTGTTTCGAGAATCAAGACTGAGGTACTACCAATACTACCAACTAACACATTCTGTGTTCAAACTGCCACGTCTTCCTTGTGACGTTCCGGCCAGACTCCAGAGACAAAAATAGTTCCGGATACGGAGCAGAACCGGTCCATTCGCCGGTGCACCGGCCCACCGGGGAAGTCTCCCGGTGATGAACCCACCCGGGCCCGAAACGGAGCGGGGGTCAGGGACAGTCAAAATTTCCGGCTTCCTCCACTTACTCTTTTCATGGTGTGATAAGACAAACGGCCTCTCCGGATGTTGATCCTTTGGAGACGCAGGCAATGCGAAGCATGCAGAACAGAGTACGATTTTCGTTGCAGTGTTTCCACGCAGGCACCTCAGTGGCAAAACCCAGAAGGATCGCCAATGTGCATGGAGCGGAGCGTCCGGCGATGCGTACCTGCGTCTGCAAGATGGAGAAGGAAATTTGTTGCTGTCTGCTTGACGACGAGCCTCGATCACTGTAGCGTCTTGCCCATAACATCCCCCGCGACAACACAACCGCGTATAGGACTTGCAAGTAAATAGTGTAGTGAGCACTAACTACGTGATTGCAACCCCGACTGTCACTCCCTTGATTGGTCTACTTGGCCAGACTCAGCCTCTTTTTTAGTCGCCATCCCCATCGTTCCCGGTTCCCGCTCTCCGTGCGGTTCCTGAATCCCGAGTGCTGACATATCCTGCCGTCAGGTACAGAGGCATGAACCGGATGCAGGAGAGTTGTGCGGGTTCCTGACGGAAGTTGATTATCGAATACCGCATTTTCTCATTCAACTGGGTTTTATCCCCACGCTGTACTGGCCAATGAGGTGGTCTATTAGGTCCACTAGCAACGTTGCGGCGTCGGCATGCACGCCCTTCTCAGGATATCATTGGCTTTAAACTGAAGCGTGGGGATAAAACCCAGTTGAATGAGAAAATGCGGTATCGAAGGTGATGCCTTGCACAAGTGGCCTTATGCACTTCTTCTTACCACCCAGACTTTTACGCAACATTATCAATCACTCACTCACTCACTCATTCATTGCACCGCATCCCCATCTCATCGATCCAGAAACATATCATCGCCAACAATCGAGAAGGCCAAGGAGCGGAGCTTCGGAAACTGGAAAGCCAGAGGAAAAGGGTGGAGGTTAATCTCCGAGTGGATCCCCCGTGCCTTGAAGGAACAAATTTAGCTTCGTTTTTGCTTTTTTTCGGTTGACACCGTGGAGAGCTTGAAATAGAAAAAAAAAATGCACCAAAAGACTAGAGCTGACAGTTGGTGGAGTCACACGGACCACCCGACGACGTGCCATTGCCCCTGGCGAGTGCAGAACGATGATGCCCTGCCTGGCTAGCGGGCGGCCAGCGGGCAGCTCCACCCCGCGGTCGTGACAGCGTCGAAACTGGGATCCACAAGAACGTACTTTTGGGGATTATGATTGGTTGGCGGCAACTGGCAGATGCGCCAAGACAAGCTGTCGCGAGCGTTGACAGGTGGTGTCGGGCCACCCACACACACCGAGTGCTCGGTCAGCGGTCTCCAGCGAGTTGTTGAGACGTGTGAGGTTCTGTGAGGGAATGAAAAGAGTGGAAGGGAAGGCCTGTCTGCCAGCACTGTGTTCGGATCAATCGGTTTCAAAGTGCCAGGCCTGTTCAGTCTTTGGCTTGGCGGGTTTGTCAGAATTTCGAGAACACTGCCTCTGCTGGCCGCGACGGACAAGGGGCGGCCGTCACCTCACCTCACCTAGCAGCGATGCACAGCGGCCGGGTCGGAACATCGACGGAACATTTTGGTTTCTGTGGTCTTGGTGGTTATAAGTGGTGAACGTGGAACATTGGGATGGTAGGATGGACATTGAATCCTGATGATGGACAAGGGCGCAGAGTGTGGCTCTCGCTGTTCGGTACCACGGTAAAACCAGTTTCAAGTACTGGATTCCGGAGCCTGAACAACGAAACCGTCAAGTTGACTGCTTGGCTTAGCTTGTCCCGGTGTTTATCAGTATCGGCCATCGCCATTTGGGAGTGTGTGCGTACGCGTGAGGCGATGAAATGTTTATCATGTATCAGTAAAGAATTGTGATCGTTGTGGTCATCATCATGTGTCCAAACTCACCGTCCGGTCGTCCGCTGCGACAGATAGCCCGTAACAGCTTCGGGGATATTCTTAATAATCAGGAGGCTTTTTATGTAGTGTAGGGTAGATGTCGCATCTCGATCCCAGCGTGCCAGCGTGCCCAGGTGGAGGATCACCGGTGGAGGAGCCCGGACGGATCGCGGAAATCTGGAACGATAAAACGGTGAACCTCGGAGCTGGCGAACTATATACAGTAGTAACAGTACAGATATCAAGTACGCTAGAACGATATTTGGGACTCACGATGCCTGGCGGGCTGGGAGTGGGAGCCGGGTTCCTTTGCCGCGTTCCCATCAACATTTGCACATCGCACATCGCACATCGCACATCGCACATCGCACATCGAATATCGAATATCGAACATCGCACCGCCCTGTCGCCCTATCGCTGTAGTATCGTTTTGTTGCCTTGTCGTTCTAGTCGTGTATCGCGCTCTGGAGGTATATCGCCCGCCTACCAAGGCTTTTGCCGTCTTGCCTTGTCTATCGGCCCTGTAGACTACTAGGTACCATGGCAGGCCATGCCATGATTGATGCCTCTTCCCGCCATGGTATTCCCAAATAAGGCCCCCATTCCCATCCCAACCCTTCCCGTCGGTTGTTCGGCCGGTCGGGCTGCCATGTCGAGTAAAAGAGACTTGGACCATCTCCAGTACAGACGGTGCAGAGAGAGGTTGGTGCAGGTGGCCATGTGGGATCCATCCTGGAGCCTGGATTTGCCTGCTTGTCGATGGTCGATAGCGAGCGAGTGGTGGTGTTGAGAAGCCAAAATGTTTACCAAGTTTCCAGCTTTCTGCAGCAATCGTCGTCATATCACTGCGAAACCAAGCTTTCTATGCAGTCGCGCAGGACGCCAAATGGGCACCGAATGGACACCACACAAGATAAGGCCCGATACTTGACAAGTACGAGCACAATACTTTGAAGCGATTGCAATAAGGGGAATAGGTACGAAAATGTGGCGGAGCGGAGCGACACAAATGTGGTGCAATTTCAGCTTGATTGGTTGTCCGAGCGCGTTTGAGAATCCGGCGGGTACGGCTTACACCCGATCATCCTTTTCATTGGACGAGAGCACCAAGTAGCCCAGGTCGTGGCGAGATCTCCCACAGAGTTGCGACAAGTACTCAACTTGTACTCCGTACGCAGAGTGTGGGCCAATGGAAATTGCCAAGATTGAAAAGGACCAACCGAACGGCATCTCCTAAAGGCGGTCGAGATTGAGCATGGTTGAGGCCGAGATTCGCATGAGAGAACGATATCTGGCAATGTGCAACGTGCAATCAGTTCAACGACTCTTTCAACATGGGATGAATCAACGGCACCTGCAACTATCAACTGTCAGACGAACCTACAGTGAGAGCAAGCACAAGTAAGGAACCTAACGGGAGCGGGGGATGGCAAGTAGCACTACTGAGGGGCATATTGAGGCTCAGAGGCTCAGAGGCTTTGTTCGAAAAACCAACGAAATTTCAAGGGCGCTGTACGGTTCCTCGTTCGTTCCCTCGCGTCTTGAAGCTTCTTTTTCGAACACTCACTGGAACATCAGAATTGCGGAAGTGGAAGACGTTACGTAGGCCAGAAAATGGAAGAAAGAGTGCACAGTGAAAATCCACAAAGACACACACGGTCTCCCCCCTTCCGCCCCCCCTTGCCGGGTGCCACTTTTCCATTTTCCACGATCCCTGCAGGTGCCAAACAGTGCTCTCCCCCTGACGGGACAACGTCGATGAAGCGAGCGATGCAGCGACCACTCAGAGACGCCGATGCCTTTTCGTACAGTCCACTCCCTCCCACTGTTGCCCACCCGCGGGCCTGCTGCAACCACTGAGCAGAGGCCTCTGTCCACCGGGGCGGGCCCTGTCACCCTGCGGGGAATGGGGGGTCGTAGAACAGGTCGGAAAGGGGGTGTTGCGTGAGGAAAGTGGTGTTGCATGGCTTTTAGCGCGGAAAAGCACTGTGTGTAACTGTTGCATCGAGAAATATGTTGCCGAGCTAAATATTCGTTTATCGGGAATGATTTTGGTCGTAAAAGTAGCGTTGTAGTTGAAAAATTACTGTGTGGAACAGAAAGTTGTTAGCGGAAAGTTTTTAGTCGTATAATAGCGCTACATAATTAGTTTCTAACTACGAAAGTTTTCCAATTAGAAAAATTTCCTTTTTCAAAACCTTTTCTTTAAAATACTATTATACTATAAATTTCCAACTCCAAAAGCTTTCTAACGAAACTATACTTACTTTTTCTAAACCTTTTCTTTGCGATAGCGCTATATAAGAAATTTACGACCCTAAAATATTTCTTTAACCAAACTACACTTTCCTTCCAACCACTTTCCTCTTTAAAATTATATTCTATATTTAATAATCTTATACAAATTAATTCCTTCCTAAAAGTCTTATAATAAAGAATATACTTACCTATTTAATTTCTTTCCTTTATAAAATTATATTCTAAATATAAAATCTATTTTATAAGTATTCTCTAGAATTAAGTCCGGCGCAAGTAGAAAGTGGTTACGACTAAGGTATAGGCTTGGGGGAGAAAGCGCTATATTGAATTACTATTACCTAAGTACTTACTTTTATATTTATACTTATATAAAAACAATTTAAAAATAGTACTTAGAAGTATAAAGATACCTAACTATATATAGTATCGGTATCTCGGTAATTACAAGCTAAAATTCTAACCCAAATCATTTAGGGGCATCGTCTATACTCCTTTACTGAAATTTATATATAATAATAATTATGAAAAAAAAATAGGAAATAAGAGGTATATAAGAGTAGTAGACTATAGCCCGGAACCTATTAAAAATAAGAGAAGGAAATAATAAAAGTATTACGTAATATCGGACTATAAAATAAGAATCGTATATAGAACCTCTAATTATATTGGACTACGTTAGACTAGATATTATATATTCGTAGTTATCTTATAAATAATTTCCGTCTATCGTAGTATCGCTACTAATATCCTTCGAAACGCCTATATTCTAATTCCTAATTAGAAACAATAAAGTCTAGCAACTTCTCAATAGGGAATTCGAAACTATACGGCCGCTCTTTATAAGTATCCGACATCTAGAAGACATATTTTATACCCTAATTATTAACGCCGTTTATATTTTCGGGAATAATTTTATTAATAGGGTAGCGGTCCAATATTAATTTCTCTTTTAAATAATTAATATCCTCGGGGTTATTAATATAGTACTACTGTTCCGTAGTTTCGGCTAGAGTTAATTTATTAACCGTAGAAATACGTTTACTATATTCCTACTTAATAACGTTATAGCGGCGATTAATTAACTACTTTACTACTTCTTCCTCTCCCTTATATTTATAAAAGTCGGCCGGGCGGGGGATTTCTTAAATATTATTATCGTCGGGATTATTATAAGAACCGCTTATTTTAATAGCTAGAGAAGTATTGAGGGGAATAGCGGGGTAATTATTTCCGGGAGCGGAAGGGGAACCGATAAAGGCGTTAGGGGGACTATTAAGGGTAGCGTTAAGGGTAAGAAGAATATTAAGGGACCTATTTAAAATTCCTATTCTAGAAGTAATATAGCGTTTCTTCCGGTTTTTATATCTATTATTATTAGAATTAGCCTCGCTATCCCAAATAGGTTCATTATTATTAAACTTAATTTTATTCTCGCTAAACGTCTTATTATCGGCCGTATCGGCTTAATCGACCTATTCTATAACTATCTCTATTCTAACTTTATAAGAGGGCGCGAAGATAGGGATCGGCTATTAAATTAGTTAGGATTGCTAAACTTAAAATTCTAACTACTATTACTACTAAATTCGCTATTTCTTAGGCGGCCAACTATATTTACGTTTAATAATAGGGGTAACGATTTAAATATATTACTCTTCTTCTAGAAGTAATTGAAGCTTCTTCATTAATTTATAAATAATTACCTTCGGATTATAATTATTATCGTAGAATATAACGGTATAGCGTAGGTATTTAACTTTATTAGCCCCTTAATTAGCCTGAGTAAGAGTCCTAATAAAGTCCGTCTTAAATATTAAAAAATTTAAGAAAGTATTAGTACCGTCGGACTTTAATAGTTTAACCCCAAGTAATAATATATTACTTTTATTATTAATTACCTATAATTCTACCGCTAACTAACGAAGTAGACGGGCCATCTCGGGCTATTTAATATAATAACGCTCCTACTTAAACTTCAACTTACGTTTAAAATCATCCTCAATCTTATTAGGTATTCTTATAATAGTACCGGTAAAGGTAGTAAATATCGGACCCTTACTAAGATTACCGGTATTGAAGGCGGCGTAAAATTGAGCATTAAATTTTTTATAAAAGCCATTTAAGCGCGAGCCGTACTAGATACCGTCGATGTTAGTTTCCTCAATTGGAGTAGCGGTAACCAGAATAGTAGTGACTAGAGTAATAACGGCGGGAGTAGCAACGGCGGGAGTAGCAACGGCGGGAGTAGTAGTAATAACCGGAGTAGCGGTAGTAGCCGGAGTAGCAATTGGAACCGGATTCTTACGAGGTCTGCCTCTACCTCTTTTAACCGGGTATTGAGGGGTAGGAGTAGGAACTACAGCCGCAAGTACCGCTTCAACGACAATAATAACCTGAACGGGCTCGGGCTCTGTGGGCGGCGACGGCGGAGGTACTACCGCTAGCGCAGGTTTGTCCGTAGACGGTATCTTACGCAGTCTACCTCTGCCTCTGCCCATTATTACATTATAAATACCGCAGCGGAAATATAAGGACAGCGTCTGCCCAAGACGGGAGCATCTGGCCCAGCCTCAGTTCCTAAAGCAGTCTGGCAAACTGGGCCAGACAAAATCGTCTGGGCCAGACGGTTGAGGAGGCCTTCTAATTGGTCGGATTTAGGTACAAAATAGTAAAAGCTAAAGACCCCTATAAGGACCTTCTAGAGGCCATTATAGGGGTCTTTAATTAGTGTTTATTATAGTGGTCGTTTAGTAGTTTAAGACTTCGACTTCGAAGTCCAGGGTCTCACGAAACTTTTCGCGCGACCGAAAAAAACAACCTCAAACGGGATCGAATAGACAACTTGAAGAAAAAGAGCGAACATAAGAACCATTGAGCCACTAGCCCAATTAATTAAAAGCGGGCTTCGTTTTTTCTATTAATATAGGGTAGTTAAGTCTCTAGGGGAGAAATAAACTTTGGGAAAAAAAGAAGTATCGTCACTTTGGAGCCCCCAAGTAATAAAGACTCATTCGTCAAATTTTTTTTAAATCAAAATTCCTCTTCAACCAAAGGCCGGATTAACTTCTAGCCGGGTGCAAAATGACCACCGTTTCTTCCTCATCATTTTGGTACCCTTTTTTTAGTTTTAGGGTTAGGGTTTGGTCATTTTCCCGGACTTGGTCATTTTAAGAATTTACTGCCCGGAAGTAGCGCTGAGTTTAAAACCTTTAACGACCTTCTATAGCGCACACTTAGATTGACCAATTAGAAGGCCTCCTCAACCGTCTGGCCTAGACGATTCATCTGGGCGAGCTAATTCATCTGGGCCAGACGATCTCCTCTACGCTAGATGTCGTTCGTATTTTTCCGCTATGGTATACTCAACGAGGCGTATACTATACGAAATCAACTTAGATTAGTAAATAATCGCCATAAAAGTAAGGTGAGTGAGACGTAACGTACACTTTGACGCGACGGGAGGCGGGGTAGCAGTCGGAGCTTAAATTAATACTATATAGCGCTATACTAATAATAGAATGAGGTTAATAATATAAAGAAGAAGGTAGGAATATATTAGGAAGTACGCTACTTAGGTTGCGTTAATAAGGTTGAAAACGTATACGTTAATTATTTATAGTAAATGAAATAGGGAGGAAGAGAGGGGAAGAGAACGAGGGAGAATTTCCTAGTGCGTAGCGGGGACGGGACAGGAGATTCTACCTAATATTTACGGAATTAAATCCAACTTACTTCTCATTAACGTAATAGGACGAAAATCTCCTAAACCCGCAGAGAAATAGAGAAATACTCTAATTAACTACTAAAGATTTTACAGTTAATTATATTAGCAATCCTAGATATCGCCGAATATAGGAATAAAAATTGCCGATAAATGTAACGTAAGAGAACGTAGCGGACATTACGAAGTAGCAATAATATTACGGAGTATTTAATTAAATATCGGTTAGAAGGGAATTATATTCGAGTGATATTAATATAATAATACAAAATATAAACTAAATTAATAATTTATTAGGCTATTAAAGCCGATTTAATAATATCTTCTTCGTATATTATACTTTATTAATATTATCGGGTAATATAATAATAATATATACCCCAATAGTAAATAATAAAGGAAAAAAAAAGAAAGAAACCGGTCATGTCTCGTCGGGGTCGTCTATCTTCGCAATCCCTATTAATTCCAATACTAAATACTAAATAATATAAATAAGAATAAAAAAAAGGAAATCTTCGCAAACTCTTGCCTGGTTATTCGTCGTATATATAAAAAGGTAGACTATATAGTATTTCGTATATTTAGAATAAAGTATTACTTTAATTCTCCTCCCCGGATATTTTAGCGTTTAAATTCTCTTCCCCGGATATCTCAAGGTCCTCCTCCCCGGATATCTCAAAGTCCTCCTCCTCGGATATTTCAAGCTCCTCCTCCTCGGACATTTTAAACTCCTCCTCCTCCTCGATAAAATCGACGGGATTATTATTAGTATCTTCTTCCTCGCTATACTAGAACCTCTCTTATTCCGGCTCCTAGCGAAGAGGGCTACTAGATAAGACCTTATTGCCGTCGTTTCCTTTACGGTTCTTCTTAGGAAGGATATAAATTATATACTTTAATCCTAAAACGGCCAAAACCTTCCGACGGGCATTAGCTTTAATAGCGGCCTTACTCTTCGGAATTGTAACGAAATTATTAAATTCGGGTCTATCCTCCTAATAAAGCGCTATCTATACCCAAATTAAACGAAATTAAATATCGTTATACGGGTATTTAATTGGCAATTTCGCAATATACTTTATATTCGTATAATAGTCCTACATTTTAATAACCGACATAATCTAGACGTAGACATCTATAATTATCTAATTAATTTTTAAATTATATTTTATAATATAGAAAACAATGAACTTACTCTAATACCAATTTTGAGCAATTTTAATAAACGCGCACATATTGTAGCTAATAAACTAATAGTAGACAATTAAAAACTCGTCGATATTACTTAAATATTCCTAACGCTAATTAAAATATTGTTCGATAGTTTCTAAATTACTATACTTTTTAAATATTTAGTCCTTTTTATTCAATAATTTCACTCTCTCTTTAACTTTAATTTAAATATTTAAATATTATTAATTATAATTATTAATTTACTTCTTCTAAAAATAAATAATAGCGAAACTTTTATTCGGCTCCTTAAAACCTTTTACAACGAAGTTATAAATTCTAATTATATAGGCGCGCTTTTTACTAATATAAATAAGATTATAGAAGTATTAGAAACTATAAACTTACTTAAATAGTTTGAATATAGATAATTAATAAAGTTTGTATTTAGTAATCTTTTGATAGGGCTTCTTCCTGTTCTCCTCCAATTCCGGATCAATAGGGGTATTATTTTCGAAATTTATTAATTTATTTAGGTCGTTAAAATCGTTATCCTTATAAGCGAGGTCTATATTAGTGAAGTTAGAATTGTTATCCCTAGAAGAGTTTAACGTTCTCTTCTATTTTTAACCCTAGGATTACACTTATAAAAAATTAATAATTAGAAAATATAATATAATAAGGTTAATAATTTACTGTATTAGTTTTACTAATACCCGAAGTACCTGTTTTAGGAACCGACTTCTATATTTGAAAGTATTTAGCATTCTAAGAGTCTAATTTACTTATTTAAAAATATTTAATATTTTAAAAATCCGATTTCTATATTTAAAAATATTTAGTATTCTAAGAGCCCGGCCTAATTATTTTAAAAGCCGACTTCTATATTTAGGAATACTTAGCGTTCTAAAGGCCCGGTTTAGTTATTTTAGAAGCCGATTTTTATATTTAGGAATGTTTAGCGTTCTAGGGGCCCGGCTTACTAATTTTAGAAACCGACTTTTATATTTAGCTACCGGTTTACTTATTAATATTATTACGCGAAGAATTCTTTCGGTTAGTATTTTTATCGAATAAAGGGCTTAAGGGTTAATATAAAAAAAAAATTTAATATTATATTGAAATTTAAAAAGTAAAAGTAAATTGAATTTATATAATCCTAGTCGCGTCTAAATTCGTCGGAATAATATTCTTCCTCGGTTATCTTAACGGAAATTATAGGTCGTAAAATAAGAAAAATAAAGAAAGGACGTATAATAAATAAAGGAAAATATTAATAAATAAATATTTAAGCCACTAAGGTTGTAAATTAATAATTATTATAATAGCGTATAAAAGAATAAGGAGGGAATAATTAAGGGAAATTAATATGAATAAATATAGGAAATAAGGATATAAATAAATGTAAGAATATAAACGAATATAATAAGGTAAGGGAAAGGTAAAATTAAATTAAAATTATAAATCCTATAGGTCGTAAGGTATAAGAATAAGAGAGAGGAAGAAAGGGGAGGAGGAATTGAAGACGAGGAATATAGAATTAAAGTATTATATAATAATAAGTAGTTTAAAATATAGCGTTTTAGTAATTTATATAAGTAAACTATATTACCCAATAAGTACGTACTTAAATATATACCTAAGTACGTACCCTTTCTAGTAATTACCCGCCTATAAGCCGCTTAAGGGTCGCCTTAGTACGCCTTTATAATTAATATAAATATATATAAAATTTATTTTTATAAATTGATTAAATAACGTAAAGTATTTAATTAAATTTAACGACGACTTTTATACAATGTAAAATTAATTTTAAATACGATTACTACGAAATTCTATTTTAATACCCCGAAATTAAATTTCGAACTTATATATACCCCGCTACTCTATAAATATATCGCTAAATATTATTTATATTCTTTATACTATTTTATACTTCGATAGGAATATACTTCGGGCTTTTCTACGTTTAGGGGATAAAATTTTCTTCGAAGTCTTCGACCCGGAAAGTAATAATTCAATTTCTATAGCCGTATTTAATATCCCTAATACCCCTGGAAATAATAATACTGAGAGTTCGGAATTAAATTAGGCTGGTCTAGCGGAATTTAATATTAGACTTCGAAAGCGTAGGCGGAGAGAATCGAATATAGAAAATAATAATAATAATAATAATAGTAATAGTAGTAATAAGAATAATAATAATAATAGGAATAAGAATAGGAGTAAGAATAAGAATAATAATAATAATTATTCTACTTAATACGAATAGTAAGGACGGCACGTATCGGATAGGGTTATAATATAGGTTAAAAATACGGTTAAAAACGATAGGGATATTAATATACTACTTAATAAATTAAATAACGTATTTAATAGTATACTAAAAGCTAAATTAAATTATGAAATTCCTAAAGAAGAATTAACAACGCTAAATATTATTAATACGGTTCTAAAAGCTTCTATAGAGCCGGAGAAAAATATAATTATTAACGTAGAGGAAAACGCGGCGGAAAACGCGCCCGTTATCGAAGTAAGAGATAAGGACGAAGATAAATCTAACGATAATTTTAGCCGGAAATATAATAAGGGTAATAATATACCTATAGGTAAATCTATCTTTATATTAGTAAACAATATAGAAAATTTCGGTAATAATTTTAGCGAAAGAGAAGGTTCCGATAATAAATTTTCTAATATTAGAGGAGCTAAGGATATCGAAATAGCTATACTTAATTCAACTACGCTAATAGCAACTACAACTTCTTATACTTTATCTACTACTATAATCCTCAATAATATTACGTCCCTTTCAAATAAATTAATTTATAAAATTATTATTACTAACCTAATTAACGTTAAACCTTTCGAATAACGTCCTATTAAAATAATATTCTTTTAAAATACCTTAGTAATATAAATATAAAATAATAAAATAACGAAAGAAGCTTATTAGAAATTAGTCAAAGTATTTAAAACAGTCAATACTATTAATAAATTTTATACCCTACCCATCTTCAAAAATATATTATTCGATAAATTTAATAAAAATCTACTTTTTAGTAAAATATAATTATATATAATCTCGTTAAACGCCCGGCATTTACCTAATCGAATATTTAAAGAGGAGAAATTTTATATTATAAATATAAAATATAATTTTATAATTATACTTAATTCTTCGTATATATAAAATAAAATATATCATAGTATAGCAATATATACTAATAAACCGGTTATAAAACTATAGGAATATTTATAGTAGGGTCAATCTATTCGCACGACTTCGGGGCAATATTTCAAATACTTAAATAGCACTCCAATCTTTCCTTTCGATTTCGTTTACTAATATAATCCAACCTATCGAAAAGAAGGTTATTATTACTCTAAAGAGCCTAATCGGTATAGAACCGCCTATTTCCATTTAGGGAGAATTATATACTGCGGATTGGACTATTTAACCCGTATTAAAGAGGAAAACCGAATTAGGGATAAAATTTTACAATTGCAACGTATATATACGAAGGAGGACATCGGCAAGAGTAAAAACCCTATTATAAAAAGAAAGGCGCAAGATATTAAAATTGTATAATTAAAGGATAGATGTAAGGAACTATTTATAATCGAAGATAATTGGGTTACCGTTAAATATTAATAAATATTAAATTTTATAAATTAAGGGAACGTAAATATCGATTATATATTCAATCCTAATAACCCTAGTATATAGATTAAATATTCTACCCCTTTTACAATTCGGTATTTATTCTATAAAAAATAAAGGAAATTTCGGCTAGCTATTGCAATATCCTTACTTCGTGGAAAATTCGAATTAAAAACTTATTTTCGTAATTATTTTATATAAGAATAAGCCGATAAAAATATATAGTTTCTATTAATATAAATATTTATAAACGAATTTAGCCTTTTTTAATTAATATAACAATTTATCTTTAGTATATATCTTTTCTATTAATTTCTACTTCGTACTCTCCAAGAACGTTAATTAAATATTATTCTAATAATACTTAATCCATTTAGAATTAAATTAATAGACGTATTTAAAGTACTAATTTATATAGTTGAATTTGATAAAGGTATAGAAGTTAATATTAGTAATAATACGAAAATCCGGATTTATCTTTTTATTAATACTCTTATTAGAAATATGCCTTAGTAATAGAAAATGTCCGGATATCTTTTATATATAATAAGTAAATTATACCGCTTTTATTTTATTAGTAAGGGTAACCGATCTAATTTTGAATTTAATATATTTAATTAAAACCGTTATTATTTCTAATATTTTCGAAATATAGCAGCGATTCGGGAAATACGTCATTAGAAAGATAAACTCAATAAATTAGAATTATTAGTAAATTTCCGTATTTTAAATATATTACGTATCCTATTCCTAGTATTAAATATAATTAAAATACGATTAGGCGATATTATATATTCAAAATATTAAAGCTTAGTAAAGTACTTTCTATATATTATTTTCAATCCTAAGGAAGGAGGCTTCTTAAAAGAAAAAGCATCCGACAAAACAATCCAAGAATTTCGGAACTTCTCTTTCCTAATTAGCTAATTATAAATTCTATCTATTCGGAAGTATATTAATTCGATAAATATATAGTAAATTAGTAGGGCGGCTATTACTACCCTAATTTTCCTTTATACTTAATTAAAGGATAAATATATAATTAATAAGCTATTAAAACCTATTAAGAGGCTAGCAATGTATAAAGATTATAAATATTTAAATTTCGTAGAAATAAAATCTAATTTCTTAGAAAAAGAACCTATTTTCACTGCGAGCTATTATATCGTCTTTACCTTCTAAATATTTATAATAGGGTTAATTATAATAAATAGCAAGTAGAATAAATAGGTTAATCGAGCCGTATTTAGGGCCAAACTACTCGCTAGTAGAAAGGCAATTCAATTTATATTCTATATTCGTCGGGAAATTACTAATAAAAAAAAATTAAGATAAGGACTAAAAACTATTAAACTTAGACCAATTAAACGGGGAAGAGTAAGAACGAAAGTAATAACTATTCTAATATTAAATCCCTATAATCCGGCTCTTTATCTTTAATAAAAAATACTTATTCTATATTTATAATATTTAGGCTTTCTTAATAGTATTCCTAAGCTAGGGGTATCTCCGGTTCTATCTATATATTCCGTAGTAGTATCGGTAATAACGTTAATAGCAATAAATACTATTAATATAAGTAAAAAAATAGTAATAAGAAACGGAGGAATAGAGATAGAGATTAATAACGACGATGCCTCGAATATAAATAGCGATGCCGCTATAATAAAAATAGTAAGAGAGACCGGCGGAAAGAAAGATTCGGTAGGCAAATAAGCGAAGAGGATAGTACTCCTTAATATTTATTAAGGTCTATACTATTTCGAAATAATTAATGAATATAGTACTTTCTATATAATATTTACCTTATTTAGCGAATTTCAATATAGGTAAGTACAAATCTAATTAATAAATTAATTAAAAATAAAATTAATATATCGACTTAGGAAATATAAATCCAATATCAATAGTACGAATTTCTACAACGTAGCTTCAACGCTATTTAAAAGGGATAATATACAGCAAACTATTATTTATTTATTCGCGGGCTATTTCGAATATATAGATCCTTAAAATTATAAAAGATTTATACGAATAAAGAAAAGATTTCCGGATATTATTAAAAAAATAGATCTTTATTTAGGAAATTAAAAAATTAAAAACCCCGAATTCAAAAATATTTCGAAATTCGAAATTTAATATATACTTCAATACCAATCTCTAATAATATATTACCGGATCCGCCTAGGAATTATTAAGAAAAGGTAGGACGAACTATTATCCGTTAACGATATTATAGAGCGCTTTAGTAATAAGGAATTTAGTAACCGTATATATAAAGCGTTAAAAAATGATTATAATATATAATATATTGTAGATATTAAAAAGAACAGCCTAAAATAGTATAAATAAACTTCCTTTAACGATAAAAACGATAAGAAATTCAATTTCCAAATCGGAGAATTTATACGTATTAAACGTTATAATCGTCGAACCGGAAGCAACTTTAAAATAGGAAGAGTTAACGGCATTTTTACCTATTAAATAATATAGTATCTTAGAATTTTCGTCGTCGTTATTTACTTTAACCCCCCTACTAAAGGCAAAAAGAAAGAGCCGCTTCTAAATTACCCGATTTATAAATTGGGAAATAATTAAGAGGTTATTAGACTACTAATAATAACGCTAGAGAGAATTTAAATAGTACCTAAATCTAAAGTAAATAAATATATATATATTAAGTATAATATTTATTTTATTTAAATATATACAAAGAGGAGAGAATTATATATATATTATTTAATTTCTTTCTATATTACTTTAATTTTATAAGTACCCGGAAAACTAATTACAATATTGGTTTTCAATTTAAACTATACCTAATTCTACTATACTCATATTTATATTATATAAAAACTCTTCTAATTTAACGGCTAAGAATAAATTAAGAAATATATAAAATTTAATATACAATCCTTAAAAGTTCTCTTATTTATTCAATTTATATAGAAAAAAATAGTTTTATTATTAGGTTAATTATAAATAGGTATAAAATATTCATTTAATTTATATACTATTTAATACGCCGACTTATAAAATAATTACCTCCCGGTCGGGTTTTTAACCTCCAATTCCAACTCCTTCCACTTTTAAACTCCCGTCGCCCTACTATACTAAGCGGATAAGGTTCTTACTTTCGAAGTACTAAAGTACCTTATACTTTAGTAATTAGCGTAACTTTTTTTTTCCCTCGCTCGCCTTTACGGTAGGGCAAGTGGAAATTTCTCCTCCCGCCCGTCGCATACATCCCGTCCGTCTTATCGTATCTCGACTCTTACTCCCTCTACCTCCCTCCTTCTACTTTTATAGCACTTCTATAGGAAATTTCAAAATTCCCCTCCAACCTTCCCGTACCGTTATTACCCGTTATAGAATACCTCCCATCGTTATATATTCAATAAAATAAAGTACTTCTCTCCTAATACTCTCGTACGCAATTATTACGTATTATTTACCCCGTCTAAATAGAGGTTACCCAATACTAGTAAATTGCGCGCTTATAAAATCGATTATAAGGCAGGCATTTCCGAATTTAAATACCTTCTTACGAGAGACGATAATTTAATATTATCCTTAGAGTACCGCCGCGTAGGTAAAGTATAGTCGAATAAGTAAACGGGCGCGTTGTGTATTTCCCATTACCAACTTCTCCTCCGCCAACTTCCCCTCCCTTAACTTCTCTTCCGCCAATTTCCCTTCCTTCAACCTCCCGTTACCAACTTCCCCTCCGCCAACTTCCCCTCCCTCCTTCCCTTCCGCCAATTTCCCCTCTATTACTAAATTTCTCTACTAATTTCTCCTCTATTACCAAACTTCTCCTCCCTTAATTTCTCCCTCAATTTATTCTCCTCCCTCAATTTCTCCTCCTTCAATTTCTCCTCCTTCAATTTCTCTTTTAACTTTCCCTCTTTTACCAACTTCCTCTCCTTTAACCTCCTCTCCCTTCCTTATTATTATTATTATTACCGCTAATATTATTAGCCTACTAATTTAAAATATTTAGATCCTATCTAGCAATATCTAGGTATCGAATATTATTATACGCTTACAATTTTATTTCCAATTCCTAAATATTTACCGATTTTACAATTTAATAATTTTAATAAATATAAATCTATGTAATTACTACTTCCAAATATTCTAATTAATATATCCTATATTACTTATCGAAATCCCGGTTAAGCTATTAATTATTAATTAATTTATTAAATTACTAATTAGGTTGTCGAATATTAATTTAAGAGGTTGAATTACCAGTTAGGTTATCGAATACCCGTCCAGGAAGTCGAACTACCGGTCAGGTTATCGAATATCCGTTTAAGAGGTCGAGCTACTAATTAGGTTATCGAATACCTATTTAGGTTATCGAATTACCGGTTAAATTATCGAACTACCGGTCAAATTATCGAATACCCGGCTAAGAAATCGAATTACCGGTTAACTTATCGAACTGCCGGTCAAATTATCGAATTATTAATTAATTTGAAAGTAAAGGGGAGGTTTTCTAACTTCTTTCTATATTATTTAAAATATTAACCTTTTTTACAATTGGCCTTTCTACCTATATAATATATAGTTTAATACTTAAGGGTGGTTAACTATACTAATTAATTTCTATTTTAATCTTTCGGAGGGTTTAAATTAAAGTAGGCGGATATACCTACGGGGAATTGTACCTACTAAATATAATAAGTACTAATTCGATACTAAATAGATAGCGAACTATACTTTTACCATACTTCTTCAAATAAGTAAATTTCTTTTATTAGAAACGAAAATAGGGAAAGGGTACTAATATTTTATACTTTATAGTAAATAATAAAGAGTGTAAAAGGAGTATTAAGAGAATAGGGAGAAAGGAGGGTAGAGATTTTTATTATGGGTAAATAATTCTTTTTCAATTTATTAATTTATTTATTTATTTTTATTCGGGGGTTTGCCGCCCGCGGTTCTTTTTATTCGTACAGGTAAATTATCCTTTCCTTAATTTATTTTATTTATTTAAAATTATATTCGGAGATTTACCGCCCGCGGGGACGGTTCCTAACCTCGGCCCTACTAAGGATAAGAATAAGTAGAATAGAGACTAGGGGGATTTGACCGCTAACGTCGGCCCTAATAGGGGTAGCTATAATACTAAGTCTTATTACTACAATACTAAGCACATATTACAAACACATCGCCACAATACTAAGCGCAAATTACAAACGTACGGCCATAATACTAAACTATATCGTAGGGTAAGTACTTTCCTAGACCCGCTCTCTACTATATTACTAATAATATTATACTCTATATATTTAACTATATTATACAAAATATACCTACTTGCGTAGGGGATTCCAATATATACTACTAATATATTATAAGTAATAACCCCCAACTTCCCCCCAACTACGCGAAATTTACTAACGAAGCGGGCAAAGTAATAGAACTTACGCACAATTATAATAATAACTTCTACACTCGGGTAAGGCCCAACCTTCCAATACCGCTATAGCGCGCGCTATTATAATATTATTAAGAATTACTAGTACGCGTTACGGATATTTCTACCGGTCTAAGAGTTAGAATTAAAGCGATAAAGGATAATACCAGAGATTTATTACAATATAGTCGGATATTAGTATAAACTATACCTATATAATAATTAAAGTGCGTAAAGACTATAAAGCGGTAGTACGGACACCTGGCAATTGTAAAAGGAATCGGAAGAATAAGCGCAAACGTACGGTAGATAAGATAGATCCCGCGATAGCTTCACACAAGCAATTAAATAGTAATATCAACGCTAGAACCAACTACACCGAAAATATATTATATAATATAAACACTTATTTATACAACTATACGAACGTTCGAACGGACAAATATTTCACTACTATAATAGCTTCGAACAAACAAACATTCACTTACAAAATATTATTAAACAAACAAACCTTTTACGTCAATATATCTTTATACCTACAATCTTTTTAAAGCAAAACATTTTTATACCAATAAACCTTTTACGGCAATACATCTTTAAACCGATAAACTTTTTAGCGCAAAATATCTTTACGCTAATAAACCTTTTATAACAATATACTTTTAAACCGATAAACTTTTCAACGCAAAGCATTTCTAAATAAACAATTTTCGTATCGACAAAAAATTGGAAGGAATAGATTATCGGGAAAAAAGAACTTTGTCTACAAAAATATTGTACAGAAAAAAGTATTATACAGAAAAACTTTTAGTTCCGAGAAAATTTCTATTGCATAGGCGATTCGCTATTCTAATAAATAGACTATTTTTACTCTAACAACTTACAACTACAACATAGTATCGACCCGTTAAAATTCATTCTTCAAAACATGCATTTATCAGGAAGGGATTTATATTAGACCTTCGATAAGAAAATACTATTACATCTCCACAACCATTTCCGCACACTGTTCCAGGACCTTTTCTGCGACCCCCTTTTCCCTCCAGGGCAGGGACGGTCAGGTCCTGCCGTGACTGACGAAACGCATTGGACATTGGGCCCTGGAGGGGACCGGATGGGCCATTGAGATGGATTCCACAACTGCAATTGCCTGGAGACTCCTAGCAGCCGGAGGTAGCAGAACTGCAGACACACCCACGATGGGCACCTGGATCGCATCCTGTTCCAGCGCAGCCCCAGTCGAGTCCCAGTCCACAGTCCCAGTCCCAGTCCCAGTCGATGCCTCCTTTTTTTTTCTTTCTTTCTACTGCCCTTCCATTTCCATTTCCAATCCACTTTTCCTCTCGCACTCCCACTCCCCTCGCTCTTCCCCCCTTCCCGGCTTCCGCCTTCTTCATCTACGAAACTGCCAGGACTCCTGCCAGCTTGTTGGCTTCCACTTCGTTTGATTTTCCCCCCCTCTCTCTCTTCTCTTTCCCCTTTCTCCCTTCTTCCCTTTACACTCGCTCACCGGCAACTTTCTGTCACTCGCCTCCCCCCCCCCCCATCGCTCGTTCCGTCGCGCGACCGTGATCAAAGAAGCCTCGCTGGACACCTATTAGTGGACTCGGGGTGATTTGATCTTCCAGGAGGCCTGCGTCGTTGGCATTGCCCACCGCCAAGTCACCGCGCCAATCGTTTGTTTGGAGAGAAGAAAAGCAAAGCGGGTAGTTTGGGAAGGAAAAGACAAATAATAATCATTCGGTTCGACTCGTTATCGCTGCTCATCGACAAAACAACACACAAAACTGCAAGCCCGACACCCACCGCAGCAGCACAACGGGAATCCACCACTGCCTGGAGTCCCGCTGCACAACACACGCCTCCAAGCAGCCAGAGCAACTGACAACAGACAGTCAACGCCACCTCCTTTCCGCGCCCCGTTCCAGTTCTTGTTTGTCTAGCACAACAAGGCCGGTCCTCGACCCGATAAACGGCTCTTCAGCACCCACCGCTCATCATCATCAACCATTACTAGGAAGGAGCTGCATTGACTGCAGTGGCCCGCCACTTCTGCTATTTCTACGCCTACCAGCTTTAGTAATCGTCGTTGTTGTTGTCGTTTTGCTGCTGCATTTTCGCAAGCACCACTCGGCAACAATTCCCAGTTTTTGGTCTAAACGCTAATTATCCCATTCGTTGATTCGTCGTCTCCCATGCACTTCTGATCCGGTAAGTTGTCGAAATTCGGGCCGCCATGGCTCATCATGTTGTTTCAATCCGCTGACCTGACTCGCCTAGCTTAATTGCCCAATATGTCGGGATACCCACAGCAAGGCGGCGGAGGCCATCACGATGATGGCTACGGCCATGCTCCCAACGCAAATGGAAATACGGACTCGTATTACAACGACGATCAACAGTACTACGACAACCGTAATGGAGGAGGACAAGGACACGCTGCCGGCGGTCAGCAGGGCGAGGGCTATTATGATGAGTCGTATGTTTCAATCTTGCTTTCTCCCGTTCTTGAACGCGTGCGACTAACGCCTCGTCCTCTCTTGCAGCGGCTACTATAACGCCGACCCAAACAACCCGTACCACCAGGACGGCGGTTATTACGACAACCACGAAGGGTACCAGGAGGGTTATGACAACGGCTACTACGACCAGCATGGCTATGACCAGGCCGGCCCGGGCTATCGCGACAACCATGCCGCTCGTGGCTCTGAGGAGGATTCCGAGACCTTTAGCGATTTCACCATGAGGTCCGACATGGCCCGTGCCGCCGAAATGGACTACTATGGCCGCGGCGATGAGCGCTACGACAGCCAGTATGGCGACCAGGGCGGTGCCCAGGGTTATCGCCCTCCTTCCTCCCAGATCTCGTACGGCGGAAACCGCTCGTCTGGCGCGTCGACGCCAAATTACGGCATGGACTACGGTAACGTTCTTCCTGCCGGCCAGCGCTCCAAGGAACCGTATCCCGCCTGGACGTCGGATGCCCAAATCCCCCTCTCAAAGGAGGAGGTGGAGGATATCTTCCTGGATTTGTGCGCAAAGTTCGGTTTCCAGCGTGACAGCATGCGCAACATGTACGACCATTTCATGACGCTTCTCGACTCCCGCGCTTCTCGTATGACCCCCAACCAGGCTCTTCTCTCGCTCCATGCCGATTACATTGGTGGCGACAACGCAAACTACCGCAAGTGGTACTTCGCTGCCCATCTGGATCTGGATGATGCCGTCGGTTTCGCCAACATCAAGGGCAAGAAGGGCGGCCTGAAGCGCACCAAAAAAAAGAAGGGCAAGGGTGACGAGCCCCAAAACGAAGCCGAGATCCTTCAAGAGCTGGAGGGTGATGACTCGTTGGAGGCGGCCGAGTTCCGTTGGAAGACTCGTATGAACAGGATGTCGCAGCATGACCGTGTGCGACAGATTGCCCTTTATCTCCTGATCTGGGGCGAAGCCAACCAGGTCCGCTTCATGCCCGAGTGTCTGTGCTTCCTCTTCAAGTGCGCCGATGACTATCTCAACTCGCCCGCGTGCCAAAACCTGGTCGAGCCGGTTGAGGAGTTCACCTTCCTCAACAACGTCATCACACCGCTGTATCGCTACTGCCGCGATCAGGGTTACGAGATCTACGAAGGTGTCTACGTCCGTCGCGAAAGAGATCACGAGCAGATTGTCGGTTATGATGACTGCAACCAGCTCTTCTGGTATCCCGAGGGTATCAACCGCATCGTTCTCGAAGACAAGAGCAAGCTGGTGGACGTTCCTCCCGCTGAGCGTTTTCTCAAGCTCAAGGATGTCAACTGGAAAAAGTGCTTCTTCAAGACCTACAGGGAGACGCGCTCGTGGTTCCACATGCTTGTCAACTTCAACCGTATCTGGATTATTCACTTGACCATGTTCTGGTTCTACACTGCCTACAACATGCCTACCATCATCACTCCCATGTACGAACAACAGGTTAACCAGTCACCCCCAAAGGCTGCCATGTGGTCCTTCGTCGGTTTCGGTGGTGGTGTTGCTGCGGCAATCAACTTCGGAGCAACTCTGGCTGAATGGGCCTATGTTCCTCGCAGGTGGACTGGTGCGCAGCATCTGACCAAGCGACTGTTCTTCATGATCTTCACCCTCATCATCAACTTGGCTCCTGGTGTCTATGTCTTCCTTCCGACCAAGTCAGGCCAGGAGCTGATTGACCATCAGAACAGCACCCCTGTCTATATTGTCGGCGTCGTGCACTTCTTTATCGCTCTCATCACCTTCTTGTTCTTTGCCATCATGCCTCTGGGCGGTCTCTTCGGCAGCTACCTCACCAAGAACTCACGCAAGTACGTCGCCAGTCAGACATTCACTGCCAGCTGGCCTCGCCTCAACGGTCATGACATGGCCATGTCCTTCGGTTTGTGGGTTGTCGTTTTCGGCGCCAAGTTCGGAGAGTCGTACGTGTATTTGACCTTGTCGATTCGCGACCCAATTCGTTACATCGGTCTTATGGATACCACGTCATGTCTTGGGGACTCAATCCTGCAGAGATATCTCTGCCCTTACCAACCGCAAATCACGATGGGTCTGATGATCTTCACTGGTATGATCTTCTTCTTCCTTGATACGTATCTGTGGTACGTCTTGATCAACTCCGTCTTCTCGGTCGCCAGAGCTTTCTACCTTGGTTCCTCGATCTGGACTCCTTGGAGAAACGTCTACGCTCGCCTGCCCAAGCGTATCTACTCCAAGGTTCTCGCTACTACGGACATGGAGATCAAGTACAAGCCCAAGGTCCTCATCTCCCAGATCTGGAATGCTATCGTCATCTCCATGTACCGCGAGCACCTTCTGGCCATTGATCACGTCCAGAAGCTCCTCTACCACCAGGTGCCGTCTGAGCAGGAAGGCAAGCGTACTCTGCGTGCCCCCACGTTCTTCGTTTCCCAGGAAGACCAATCTTTCAAGACCGAGTTCTTCCCTCAGTACAGCGAAGCCGAGCGCAGAATTTCCTTCTTCGCCCAGTCGCTCTCTACTCCCATCCCCGAGCCCCTCCCCGTTGACAACATGCCTACCTTCACTGTCATGATTCCTCACTACAGCGAAAAGATTCTTCTTTCTCTGCGTGAAATCATTCGTGAAGATGAGCCCTACTCTCGTGTCACTCTCTTGGAATACCTCAAGCAGCTCCATCCCCACGAATGGGATTGCTTCGTTAAGGACACCAAGATTCTCGCGGATGAGACCTCGCAGTTCAACGGCGACACTGAGAAGGAGAAGGAAAAGGAGAAGGAGAAGGAGACCGTCAAGAACAAGATCGACGATCTTCCCTTCTACTGCATCGGTTTCAAGTCCTCGGCGCCCGAGTATACCCTCAGAACCCGTATTTGGGCCTCGCTTCGCTTCCAGACCCTGTACCGTACCGTCTCTGGTTTCATGAACTACAGCCGTGCCATCAAGCTTCTCTACCGTGTTGAGAACCCCGAGGTCGTCCAGATGTTCGGTGGCAACTCCGACAAGCTCGAGCGTGAGCTCGAGCGCATGGCTCGTCGCAAGTTCAAGCTCTGCATTTCCATGCAGCGTTTCGCCAAGTTCAAGAAGGAGGAAATGGAGAACGCCGAGTTCTTGTTGCGCGCTTACCCCGATCTCCAGATCGCTTACCTCGACGAAGAGCCTCCTCTTGCCGAAGGTGAGGAGCCTCGTATTTACTCTGCTCTCATCGACGGTCACTCTGAGATCATGGAGAACGGTGCGCGCCGGCCCAAGTTCCGTGTCCTGCTTTCCGGAAACCCCATTCTCGGTGACGGAAAGTCCGACAACCAGAACCACGCCATCATCTTCTACCGCGGCGAGTACATCCAGCTTATCGATGCCAACCAAGACAACTATCTGGAGGAGTGCCTCAAGATCCGCAGCGTCTTGGCCGAGTTCGAGGAGATGAAGATGGACAACGTTTCGCCCTACACTCCCGGTGTCCAGAACGAGGTCAAACACCCTGTTGCCATTCTCGGTGCTCGCGAGTACATTTTCTCTGAGAACATTGGTATCCTCGGTGATATTGCCGCCGGTAAGGAACAGACATTCGGTACGCTCTTCGCCAGAACCTTGGCCCAGATTGGTGGCAAGCTCCATTACGGTCATCCCGATTTCCTCAACGGTATCTTCATGACTACCCGTGGTGGTGTCTCCAAGGCTCAAAAGGGTTTGCATCTGAACGAGGATATTTACGCTGGTATGAACGCTCTCCTGCGTGGTGGTCGCATCAAGCACTGCGATTACTACCAGTGCGGTAAGGGTCGTGATTTGGGTTTCGGCTCCATTCTCAACTTCACCACCAAGATCGGAACTGGTATGGGTGAGCAGCTGCTCTCTCGCGAGTACCACTACCTCGGAACTCAGCTCCCGATCGATCGTTTCCTGTCCTTCTACTACGCCCATCCCGGTTTCCATTTGAACAACATGTTCATTATGCTCTCGGTCCAGCTCTTCATGCTTTGCTGCGTTAATATCGGCGTACTGCGTCATGAGACGATCCGCTGCGAGTACAACCGCGATGTCCCCATTACCGATGCCCTCTTCCCCACCGGCTGCTCCAACACCGACGCTCTTCTGGACTGGGTCTACCGCTGCGTTCTCTCGATCATCTTCGTCTTGTTCCTTGCTTTCGTTCCCCTGATTGTCCAGGAGATGATGGAGAAGGGTGTGATCCGCTCTATAACTCGTTTCCTCAAGCAGATCTTCTCGCTGTCGCCTTTCTTCGAAGTGTTCGTCTGCCAGATCTACGCCAACTCTGTCCAGCAAGATTTGTCCTTCGGTGGTGCCAGATATATCGGTACCGGTCGTGGTTTCGCCACCGCGCGTATTCCCTTCGGTGTGCTCTACTCCCGTTTCGCCGGTCCTTCGATCTACTTCGGAGCCAGATTGGTCATGATGTTGCTCTTTGCCTGCCTGACTGTCTGGCACGCTGCCTTGATCTACTTCTGGATCTCGCTCATGGCCTTGGTCATCTCGCCCTTCCTCTACAACCCTCACCAGTTCTCTTGGGGCGATTTCTTCATCGACTACCGCGAGTATCTCCGCTGGCTCTCGCGTGGTAACTCTCGCTCGCACGCCTCCTCTTGGATCACCTTCTGCCGCCTCTCGCGTATCCGAATCACTGGTTTCAAGCGCAAGATTATCGGAGACCCGTCGAGCAAGCTCTCGGGCGATGTTGCCAGGGCTGCTATCACCAACCTTTTCTGGGCCGAGATGCTTACCCCCTTCATCCTTGTCTGCTTGACGACCATTCCGTATCTGTTCATCAACGCGCAGACCGGTGTCAAGGGTGATTTCGGACCTCACGCCGGTGAAGATAACGTTAAGCCTACCGCCGCCTTGATCCGCCTCTTGGTTGTCACGTTTGCGCCCATGGCTGTCAATGCCGGTGTCCTTGGCGGCTTGTTCGGTATGGCCTGCTGCATGGGCCCTCTGTTGAGCATGTGCTGCAAGAAGTTTGGCAGTGTTCTGGCTGCCATTGCCCATGGAATGTCGGTCATTATCCTTTTGGTCATGTTCGAAGTCATGTTCGTCCTGCAGAACTTCAAGTTTACCCCTACCCTCCTCGGCATGATCGCCATGGTCTCGATTCAGCGCTTCATCATCAAGATGATTGTCTCGTTGGCCTTGACTCGCGAGTTCAAGACTGATACGTCCAACATTGCCTTCTGGACTGGCAAGTGGTACTCTATGGGCTGGCACTCGGTTTCGCAACCTGCTCGCGAGTTGCTTGCCAAGGTCACGGAGCTCAGCATGTTTGGCGCCGACTTCATCCTTGGCCACATGATTCTGTTTTCGATGTTTCCCGTCCTTATCATCCCCAAGGTTGATGTGCTCCACTCTGTCATTCTCTTCTGGCTCCGTCCAAGGTATGTCATTCAACCCTGTTCCGCGCTGTTTTGGCTCTCTCGCTAACACGATCTCTTTGTAGCCGTCAAATTCGTGCCCCCATTTACTCGTTGAAGCAGACGAAGCTCAGGAGGAGACGTGTGATCCGCTATGCGATGCTCTACTTTGTCCTGCTTGTCATCTTCGTCGCCCTTATTGTTGGACCGATTGTGGCCGGCAAACAGATTCCTGACGACTCGCTCGCCTTCCTCAACAAATTTGGCGATGGAAGTATGATCCTCAGGCAGTACCCCTGGAAGCTGGGACCCTCTGGTGACAATGACGACACCAGGGGTCGCCTGGAGACCGGAACCAAGGCCACTAACTACTCTGGTGTCTGGACCCCGACGACAACATCGGACTATCACGCTAAGGCTACTAGTAATGCTGAAAGGAGGATGGCATTTTAAGACGATGAAGCAAAAAAAGGGGGAACTGGTATAGTAGCATGGGGTTAATTGGTTTGACACTCTGATGCCAGTTCTCTGGTGTTTTTTGTTTCGACTTTTTTTTTTTCCTTTTTGGGTTTTGCGTGGTTAGTAGCAACGGAAATCATGAACTGTGGTGTAAAACTCGGTCGAATGTGTGTGTGAGAGAGAAAGAGGGCCTTGTGTATTTGGTGTAGATTTATTTATGTTTGTTTCTTTCCTCTCTGCTCCCTCATCTTGCTCCTTGGGTGGTAACACTGCAACGGGCAAAATCTCTACATATATGGATGAGGGTGACACTGAGGAAGGAACGGGAGTCGGGTTCGGTGACGGTTGTGGCGGCTGCGGTTTAAAGGCATGATACACACGGCTTTTCTAAACTCGTCTTTCTCTTCTTGACGCACTCTCACTCGAACCCTCTGTTGTGTTCCTTTTTTGGTATTTTTTTATCATATCTAGTCTCGCGGAATTCTACAATTAGTACTAGTATTAGAGCTGAAACCGTTCCTGTTACTTGCACTCCCTCGCTCATGACCATATATGTTTGACGTTGGGATGTAAAGTGTACATTGTTTCGATATCATGGAGAAAAAAAGTGTGGTGGGCTGTTGGTGTTGTGAACCTGTGTCGGTTGGTTCGATGATGGATCATTCCGAGGCAGACTCGGTGGGGCCGTTTGAACCAAGATTCAACAGTTTGATTGGTCAACTGGGCAATTACCCCTGAGCTTGTGCAGCACCTGAAAAATCATGCAAGGGTGATTGTCCAGGCTCAGGGACCTTAGAGGCCACTGCCGGTGCTGAATGGCCTGAGTTGTCGGGTACCTGTACGTCCCGGTGCTGAGAGTTTGAGTGGCCCTCGAGGTACCCGGTACAACGGTCCCTCTGAACGGTAGCTGGAACACTCCGAAGGGTCCGACCCCAACCGCCGCTTTCGTGGACCTCGTGGATTTCTTGACCGCCCAACTTCTCCGATTGTCAGTGTCAGCAACGAAGCGTGGGCAAGACAGACAGCTTCGTCGTCTCTGCTGGAGTTCCTTCTTCCTCTCCTTGAATCTTTCTCCACATCATCTTTGTACCTTTTTACCACGACGGAAACGAGAGACCCTCGAGGTTCCCAAGCAAAGAGGTTCCCTAGCGGTACCTCTCTCGATCTCGGTCGACGATCACGGCACCTGAGCGAACGAATCTCTCTCCTACCTGTCGACGTCGAGTTTCGGGTTGAAAACCGAATCTACGCAGCCGGCGCGCGCATCATCCGATTCCCAGTCCGCCGCCGCATCGCACCCGTCGAGCGCAATCCCTTGATCGCATCGCGTCGCATCCAACCAGCCACCAACCTGGGCTACTAGACGAAGAACGAACAAGATGGAGCTCCAAGAACTCCAAACCCACCTGACCGAATGGCTCAACGAAGCCATCACCGCCTTCCAAAAAGTGCCGGGGTCCGCAGTCCTGATCCGCTATGTCAGGTCATCGTACCAGAACGATCCGGTGCGCTCGGCTATCGAGCTGGTTCTGGTCATCTTCTTCGTCAGATACCTTATGTCGCCGGCGTACTCGACTTCGAAGCAGAACTTTATCAAGTTGACTGACGATGTGAGTTCCACACTGGGGGAGGAGGCCTGGAGGGGGGCAAGGCGTTAAGGAGAGGGCCAAGTGCTGATTCTGGGACAAACAGGAAATCGATGAGCTCGTTGATGAATGGACCCCCGAGCCTCTCGTGCCAAACATGACCCTTCTCGAGGAGATGGAGGCCGAGAGGTTGCCAGTTATTGTTGGGTAAGTTGTCCCCATCGATGCTCGCAGAAAAGAGACAAGTGTGCTGACACAATGCCAACAGCCCAACCGGTCCCAAATCCAAGCTCGCCAACGGCCGCACCGTCACCAACCTCGCCTCCTACAACTTCTACAACCTCAACACCAACGAGCAAATCAAGGAAAAAGCCATCCAAACCCTGCGCACCTACGGCGTCGGCCCCTGCGGCCCGCCCCAGTTCTACGGCACCCAGGACGTGCACATGCGCACCGAAGCCGACATCGCCAATTACCTGGGCACCGAGGGCTGCATCGTCTACGCGCAAGCCTTCTCGACCATCTCATCCGTGATCCCGGCCTTCTGCAAGCGCGGCGACATCATCGTGGCCGACCGGGCCGTCAACTACTCGATCCGGCGCGGCCTCGAGATCTCGCGCTCCAACATCAAGTGGTACGCGCACAACGACCTGGACGACCTCGAGCGCGTCATGCAAAAGGTGGTGGCCGAGCAGGCCCGCGGCAAGAAGCTGACGCGCCGCTTCATTGTTACCGAGGCCCTGTTCGAGACCACGGGCGAGATGAACGACCTGCCCCGCCTGATCGAGCTCAAGGAGAAGTACAAGTTCCGCATCATGCTGGACGAGACCTGGTCGTTTGGCGTTCTGGGAAGAACCGGCCGCGGCCTCACTGAGGCTCAGAACGTCGATCCCACCCAGGTGGACATGATTGTTGGCTCGCTTGCCGGCCCCCTCTGCGCTGGCGGCGGTTTCTGTGCTGGACCTAAGGACGTCGTGGAGCATCAGCGCTTGACGGCCGCGAGTTATACGTTTTCGGCGGCGTTGCCGGCTATGTTGGCCATTATCGCGAGTGAAGGCTTGCATGTCATTCAGGAGAACCCCGAGGCGACGTTGGGCGTGTGCAGAGAGAATGCCCGGTTGATGAGGGCGCAGCTTGACCCGAAGAGCGATTGGGTTGTTTGCACCAGCGCGCCGGAGAACCCGATTTTGTTGTTGGTTTTGAAGCCGCAGGTGGTGGAGGCGAGGAGGCTGACGGTGGAGGATCAGGAGAGGTTGTTGCAGGAGGCTGCTGATGAGGTATGTCCTTTTTCTTTTTCTCTTTCCTTTTCTCCCATTTCCCCCTTTTTCCCTTTTTCCCTTTTTCCACCTTTCTCACTCCCCCCCTTTTTGTCCCCTCCCTTCGTTCCCTCACTTTCCCCTAGAACCAGTATTAACCCCATCTCCAGTGCCTCGCAAACAACATTCTCGTCACCCGCCTCAAGGGCGGTCCCATCACCCACCACATGGGCCTTAAGGACAATGTCTACACCGCCACCCCGGCCCTCAAGGTCTGCGTCACTTCTGGTCTGTCCAAGAAGGAGACGGAGAAGGCGGGTATTGCGATCCGTCATGCTATCACCAAGGTCATGACCAAGAAGGGGAATAACAAGTTGGGGGTTCCTACTGCTTAAGCTTAGAGAGATGGAGTTCCGTCTTGAAGAGCTGGTAGGGGTGTTCTTCACTTCTTGTTTTTTCTTCTTGTCTTATCTCTCACACCATGCTATATAAATACTTTATTGGATTAGTTGATTGGTGGTAACGGGGCGGGGGGTTGTTGCGAAGTGGAAGATGGACTGTATGGAATAGGAAAAAGAAAATGAATGGTTTGAAATGACATGGGATATGGATGGGTTGGAAGGGATGGCGGAATGGTAGATGGGGGGAATGGAATGAAATGGATGGATGGATGTCATGATCGACCAAGATAGTTAATACGTAATGATGTGAACGGTATTGGATAGACTACGTTTAGGTACGTATCTGACATGGCCTTCGTATCAGCCATGGCCGCGACGTCAAGTGAAACTTTTTGTTGCGGCAGATATAAGCCTGTGGAAAATAACTACCAGCTCGCTATCTCTCTCAACAAGACCTGGCTATCAAGTGCCTTCCTGTCTTCTCCATCCCATCTATGATCGTACACATACATACCCGGCTGGTTAGGTCCAATGTCTTCACCCATAGCCATACCAAGATACCTGGCCCCTATCCCATCAACAGCAAGATATTCCTAATTCTCAAAACCTCCAAAAAGTTCGAACAGAATGATATATAAACAAGCAAGTAGCAGGCCAAAATAAACAAAAAGAAAAATAGCCATCCAGCTCGACAACTCGAGAGCTACGTCCCCAAACAATGCCCTAGATAAACCAACACAGAACAAAAACAGCTAACATATAACAACAATTCAAGACCAAGAACCTAATCATTATGAATCCCCCAAAACTGCTCAGCATAAAACGTCCCCTTCTCAGCAACCTTCCATTCATCATCAAACGCCGTAAACATGTAAACCTCAAAATCCCCATCATCCCCAAACCCCCTCTCCCTCCCTTCCTTCCAAACCTTCATCATGCCCTCCACCGCCCTCTTTTGTTCGACCCTCCCGGGAACAGCCTTATTATTCGCATTCCCCTGCTTCGGCCATCCCGTCTCGGTGACCACCACCCTTTTTTGTTGTCCCCCTCCTTTCCCACCCCTCACTTGGGTTTTGGGAGTAGTAGCTTCGCGTATGTTTAGTACTTGCCTCCGTACAAAATTCCCCGCCTGCCCAGCGACAGTGTGCGGGTCAAAAAACGGGTGGATGTTGACTGCGCAGTAGTCTGTGTCTGGACTGCTGCAGAGTTGGGGGTGTGCGAGGACGGCGACGAAGGTGTCGACTGTTACTACGGGGCCTTGGTAACCTTCCCTCCTTAACGCCTCCCTCACTCTCCGAACAGCAGCCAGGACTTGAGCGGGGGTGGCTTGTCCGTTGTTTACCAGCTCGTTGCCTACGCTTACTGTGTCCACCATATTTGTCCAGACTTCTTCCACGGTTTTTTGGGGGGAGGAGGTGGCGGCGAATGTCTGCACGTCTTTAACCAACGTCGTAATCTGGGAGCTGAGGTCGGAGAGGTGGAAAATACCCAGGAAGAGTTTGAGAGGGGGAGAGACGGAAGAGGCGGCGCGGAGGGTGTGTAGAACTTGGGAGCAGTCGACGCCGTAGATGCGGACGGCGGAGTAGAGGCCTGTTTTAGCGATGGCGGAGAAGTCGGAGGCTATGTTGGTGGGCGAGCGGCAGCCTGTTAGGTCGTAGGGGGCATAGGTTATGCCGGGGAGACGTTGGGGGGAGAAGCCGGGGTGGATGTGAGTGGTGGTGTTGGTGAGGATTGCTGTGTTGTTGGTTGATGGAGTTGTGGTCTTGGGTTTGGTGGGTTTGATCATGAGTTTCTTGTTGGATTTGTTGTGTGAAAGGTAGGAGGAGAGGTTGGTGCGTTTGGTTTTTGGTTTGAGAGTGGTTTCTGCCATGGATGAAGATGGGGACGAAGACGAAGATGGCGATGGAGATGACGAGGATGGTGAGGCAGAGGGAGTTGCTGGTGAAATGATGGGGATGATGTTCGTCTCTGTGGTGACCGTTTGTGAGTTCTCGTCGACGTAGATGACTACCTCTTCGACTTCGGTAGCTGTTGAAGTTGCGGCGGTTTGTGCTTGAATGGCGGAGGTGTCTCCTCTTGCTGCCAGTGTCATACCCTCGTCTTCAACTATCCGCCCTGTGCCTATGGATGGTGCTAGAACTTTTAAAGCAGATATTCCATCTTCGTAGTATCCCACCAAAGCCTCTGGTGCTTCGGTCTCGTTCACGTGAATAGGAATATCCATCAGACGCGGAGGATGATAGCGGGTATGAACATGACGAACTTGATCACGGTGTTGATCAACATCGTAAGGACGATCTCCTAATCCTAGGTCTCCTAGTCAGCCCATCGCTACCTTGTCTTTGGTTTCCTTGTGAGTTGGGAGGCTTACTGTCGTCTCCAGCTGACGGAATAGACAAAATACGTCCAAGAAGACTGGCCACTAAGACAAGTCGAGAGACTGGTACCGAATATTTCATCATGGATAAAAGTCTGACCACACGCGGAGTTGTCTTTCGTCCCTCTGCGTTCAGGTGATAGTAAAATGACTGTCATGCAAGTTGACCGAAAACGAACGAGAGGCACGGTGATCAGTGGAGATATGTCGAAGCCGGTTAGTTGGTTAACAGGCCAGCTGAACCACCAAGAGAATCCAAAACGAGGGTTGTGAGACTTGACGGTGCGCTGCAGCTGTCAGGCGTGAGTGCAGTTAAGTCGAAGAAAGTGAAGATGATCCAGAATCCTGGACGGAAAAGAGGAATTCTCTCATGCGTCCACATTAAAGATTGCGGCACTCACCTGGCTTGGCTGAATTGCTCCTTCTACTCAAGTTACACCACACCATTCACTGCAATTCAAGTTCTCCAAACGGAAGCCACCCATCACCTCCAAGGAAAGACTGTAGAGAAACACAAGCGGTTCTTTCTCACGACGTATTGAGGCGTAACGGGAAGAGGATGTTGTGCAGTGTACTTACACTAGGTGACATGATCCAAGCGAGGAGGCGCAGATGCCATCAAGGACTCAGAGGAATCCTTACCCTGACTTTAGCATCAAGTTGAGTGTAATCGATACCAGGGCCATGAAGCGGCAGGCGCAATTGTCTGATCAGTTCCGTTGTCCTTGCTCTCGCATGATTGTATTCTCGCCACCTTGATGTTGACCCTCTCGTTCGTGCTGGTGTTGTTGTTCTTCGTTGGTCATTCGTTTCGTATCATCACATCACTGGAATGCTAAGCCTACATGTGGCCGACTGAGCCCATGTGCCCACGTGCCTGGTAATTGGGATGGATACCAGATATAAGGTAGCAACTTGGTCATTCCATTCTTTCCGTTCTCCTGTCGCCTGTTTTGGTTAAGTGTCTTGCCGTCTGTCTCATACTTAACTTTGGAGCTCAGTCACTTACCGCCTACCGACGAGATTTAGACTCCGAACGTGCCGCCGTCGTGAACATGTTGGTTTAATTTGAACTAGGAGTACTGCATTGTACTTGGAGAATTGAAGTTATGGTCTTGAGGTGATGACTTCCTCTTCAGTATTGGATGTCCTTATCAACCCGAGTGAAATGTTCCTTCCCTGTCAACCTCTGCACCGCTCACAACGTGACTACCTGTAGTGTAAATGTTGACATCACGATCGAATGAGGAAGTCGCAGCTTGTCGACCAAGGCCTACAGGTATGTACCTCTGTTAGTGAGCCAAATCTTAACTATGGCAAAAACGATCGCTCTATTACCCCTTCTAACAGACATTTGAGGGAGATACTTCCGTTCTTCGTCGTCAGTGCTCCCGTTCCACTTTCTCTTTCCGGCGTCATTACTGTACGACTTCAGTTGTCTACACTCAGGGATGAGGAAGGATTGTTTTGAAGAACTTGAAGAACAGTGTCTATAGTGAGAAAGGATGAACTTGAAGTGACCATGAATAATAGCCCCATTCTCAATTTGTGATCAGCCACCTTCTTCATGTCAACTGACCTACCTAGGTAGCAGAGAGAAAGCAAAAATTGTCTAATGCGGCTTTTAACGAGATGACAAAAACACAGGTAGTCAATATCCCGTCCAATCCTTCTCGATCCATTGTGGGAAAGGCATATTCACATTCATACAACCCAACCAAACCCCATTCACGCCCGGCCATCCCAATATCTTCCCAAACCTCGCCCCTCAAGCCCCAGCAACAACAGCCAACCCCTCATAAATCTTCTTCTTAACCGCATAAAACGTTCCGCCCACCTTCATCGCCGCATCCAACAACCCACCACTCGTCGTTCCCGGCATCGTATCACTCGGCAACCCTACACTCTCCAATTCCACCCTGCCCCCCTGAGCCGTCGACTTGCGTACAACAACCACATCATCGATCAACAGCGTTCCTTCTCCCCTGAACTCGGCCTTGTGACCTGCGCTTAGCATGGCGCGACGCAAGTCGGCAAGACGTAGTTCGCCTACGTGAAGAGGCTGGGCGGCTTGTGAGCGAACGGAGAGGGAGGAGGCGAGGGTTGGAGGGACGAGGTCAAGGGTGGGAAGGGAGGCGGTTGCTGGGGATGTGTTGGTGCCGGTTTTTACTAGGGCTGTGGAAGTCGGGGTTTCTGAAGAGTCTTCGAGTTTCTGGCGCTTTGCAGCATCGCCATCGCCAGCCTCGGTCGGCTGGAACTCGCCTCCGGGGAGTAGCAAGCCGGTGACGGTGACGATTCCTAGACCGCGCACGTTCTGCCATTTGAGACCCTTGACCAGCGGGTCTGCTAGCTTGAGTACCCAGGCGTTGGTGTCGACCGAGGCGTCGACGGTTGTGCCCACTGCGGGGGTGAGCACCTCGATGGCGGACTCGGTACCGGTGGATTGGGCGGTGAGCAGCTTCTTGACGTCCGAGGCTAGGGCGAGGGTCTCGTCTTTGCCGCCGGCGACGAGGACTAGCTTGCGCGGCTGGATGAGCGGGATGAGCATGGTCAAGCTGCGCTTGTCGTGGAGGCCGCTGAAGTCGACAAAGGCGATGCGCAGACGGACGGGGATGGTCTCCTTGGTGACTACCAGCTTGGCGGGGCCGTTGAGGGTCTCGTCCTCTTCGTCTTCGAGATCGGAGAGGTCATCGCCCGCTGGGCCGTTCTCGGAAAAGGGAGCGGCGTCGGCTTCGCCTGCGGAGAGGCGGCGGCGGTCGTTATGGTGGGGACGCTTGTTGGGTCCTGAGCCGCCTCGGCCTCTGCCGGCGGTGCCGACGTCTTCCCACTTGCGCTTCTTGCCAAGGCCTTCGAGCTCTTGGTTGTTGGTGTTTACTTGGCCGGCTTCTTGGTTCTCGGCGTCTTCGCGTTCTTCAGCGCGGAGGTAGTCCTCGGGTCGGATCAGTTCGCCGAATTCGTCGGCACGCCTCCTACGCATGGCGACAGGGAACATGCGGTCTCTGCCCTTCTTGCCGCGGACATTGAAGTCGTAGACATTTTCTTTTTTGATGAGGATAGTGACACCAAGGTCCTCGTCCCTCAGTACCACCTTTTTGCGACTGGCTTGGGCCATGGTGGTTGCGATATTTAGAGCCTTTCCTTGTTGCTCTGTGTCGGAGCCTTCTGACTCGGTATCGGTATCGGTATCAGCGTCATCGAGGACGTCTCCCGGTGCTTCTAATATGGTGGTGCCACCGCTCTGTAGGGTAGCTTGTAGCTGCCGTTGGGTTGCTAGCCATTGTTGATATACGTTTAGCTCATCACCTTCAAGCCCCTTTCGTTCAGCAGTTTCTATCTCCAACTCGCGGTTACCGGCATAGACCTGCTCGAATGTGTCGCCGTTGCTTGTGCGTTCTGTTGCCACACCGTCCCTCCTCTCCTTCCACCACTCCCATAGTGTCCTCGCGATAGATGGTTTGTGGTTCGGCTCAAAGTTGGGCTTTTCCGTTAAAATGACCAAGTTACGCGCATCAGCGGCAATAGACTTGAGAATATCCTTGGAGAAACCCCATTCCAGGCTGGCATCGCTGGCGAGAATAACCTTGGCTCTTGGTTCGGTATCCTCCGACTGCTGCAGAATCTTCTCGATCTGTGCCTTACGCTCCAGTAGCCTCAAGTACTTGAAATCAAATGGTCCTGGGCCGGTCTGGTGATTGCCCTCATCCCTCCTGTTGTTCCTCCTTGACTCATCCGCAAAGGCTTCAAACTCTCTGATAATACTGTCGTCCATCCACTCCAACATACTCCTGGCATTCTTCATGGTACTGCTGATAGTGCGTCCGGCAAGGAACAGCTTGGCCGACTTGAAGACGTCATTGTCCTTGGCGACCTCTTTTCTCCAGGCGTGCTCGAGAAGGTAAGACAGCTCCAAAACTCTGGCGCTCGAGTCAACGGGGATGAGCACGGTACCACCTCTGGCAATACAAAGCTTAATTGATTCCATTAGTTGTTCGTCACGTTTGGCACGCGATAGAGTGGCGTCTGGAGTACGACTGCTGCATACTAGAGCTGTTGGCTTGCGCAACTGCTCGATAACCTGTGTACCACCGGCGCCTCCATGGTTTCCACCTAGCCAAGCAGCACCCGCAAAGACATTCTCACGAGCCTGGTTCCAGTCAACGGCGTAGACAATCGACTCCAACCCATGCTGAATGTGCCATATGGTTCCTCCGAGTGTGTGACCCGAGTTGTACGCGGTAATCGTGAGTCCATTAAGAGGTGGAGAGAAGGGCGACGGTAGCGGCTGATGTGGCTGAGAGTACTTCAGAGGCTGGATTAGAGAGAAGTACTTGGTGATCTCCTCGGGAGTGGGTGGCTGGAGGAGGAAGGTGTTTTCTGCGGAGGCGGCCTGGGAGTATCCTGAGGCATACGATACTTCGGCGAGCGAGGTGGATGATATCGTCGTCGCGGCTAGGGGTGTCGAGGCATAGAGATCCTGCGTCAGGGTACGACCGAGATCGATGACGGGGCGCGTCGCATAGACTGGAATGCGCTGGAAAGGTGGGAAGTGTTTGCAGCAGTGGGCGTAGGCGGCCAGATGGGGGACGGTCGCGTGGGTGAGGAGGATCAAGGACAGAGTCGGGGCTTGTTTGCCGAGCTCCTTCAGCTTTTCGGCGTCAAAAGTCTCGTCCCAGCCGACATCGATCAGGATCTTGACGCCGCCGTCGAGCTCCAGCAGCGATTGGGAGGCTGACGAGTCGGAGAGGGCGCCCTGGAGAGGGCAGAAGCTGAACATTGTTAAAAAGGTATTGTTGTCGGCTACCTGTGATGGTAAGCGTGGGAATCGCCCAAGAACTCCATCAGTGGAGGCAGGTTTGAGTGTGATGTAACAATCCCCAAGTGGAAGATGTGACGGGAACTTGAAGTTGACGATGCGTTTTGTTAGTGGAGTTCCAGGTTGTTTGGCGACGGGACGTTGAAAGATGGATTGCAGTGCAAGAGGCTCTGTTGACCCATGCTGGATTGGCCTGGATTGGCGGTTACAGACGCGGTTACAGGGCCCAATTGGACCATTCAGGGGGGGTCCTAGTGCAGCACTACAGGCGCCTCTTTTGTCGCCAATCGTCGCGTGGGCTCGGTGTACCTTTGTACCGCGAGTTTGGAAGATCACAGCTGGCTGCCAAGTGCCGACATGATTGGCTGGCAGCCGGCAAAGCTCCCTCAAACCGAGGCGTGTCGAGGGACCTGCAGCTTCCAGGGGAGCTTGGGGGCACATGCGCTGTTGTTCAGTGGGCTTCAAATACCCGGCGATTGACACGGCAGCATCGCGGCCCCACTTTTGGCTGGCCCCGGGCTGAGACGGGACTCGCTGGAAAAGGACAGCTCGACAGGACCACCGTGACACTGGAGCGGTCCCGATAGAGCCAGATAACCTCCACCGGGGAAACACCACTGTCGTCCTCTGCGACTCCGACCCTCAGGCCTCAACCACTAACAACTTATAAGTAATTCCAACATGGCCCGTTGATGCCTCGACGACATAAACACATCTGCTGGGCATGATCAACCACAACACCATCCATCCCACCACGATAACTGCCGTCCTTCCATTACTCTTCTCGACCCCGACCCGATCTCGATCAAGCTCCCTCGTCCGAGAGTTCGACGATTCGCCGCCGCCCCCCTTTCTTGCATAATACTATACCACTCACATAACGACTACGACTACGACAACAACCCACCTCGACGACGACGACGACGACGGTGACATACTACTCCTAATACACCACCACAGAAACAAACATGGCGGACTACTCCATGTACCACGCCCTCGGTCAGGGGGAAACCCTCGACCCCAACGATCCCAACCGCACCACACAACCGGCGCCTCCCCAGTTCCAACCGCCAGTTGCCCCGAACCCATACCACCCCGGCGCCGAGTACAGTGCTCCCGGTCAGCAACAGCAGCAGCAGCAGTACGGTCAGCAGTACGGCCAGCAACAACAATACGGTGCCCCCTCTTCCTATGGCGCCCCTTCTCCTTATGGCGCCCCCTCGCACATGGCCGGGCCCCCCTCCGCCGGTCTCCAGTCTCCCTACGGCGCCCCTCCTCCGCATTATCCCACGTCGCCAATGGATGATCTAGGCTTGGCTGCGCAGATGGGTGGCATGTCTTTGGGTGGTGGTGCTGGTGCCGAACACCACGGGAGAAAGAAGAAGAAGGATCGCCATGCCTTCCACACGGTCGACGCCCCCGCCGGCTCTTCCCAACCCTTCAACGGCATTCCCCCCGCCGGGACTCCTGCAACCCAATTCCTCAATGCCGACCCCTCCCTCGCCGGCAGGATACCAGGTCAGGGCCACGGCCAGTTCCCAATGCCCGCCAGCCCAGCTTTCAGCCCCGTCCCAACCTCTGCCGCCGAGTTCGCCGCAAGGGACGCTACTCAGGGTGTTGGCTCCGGTGTCTTTGCTGCCGGCGGTCCTCAGGGGGGCAAGCCTTCGCCAGACGATACTCCCAGTGTCCCCCTTTCTCGGGACTCTGTCCAGCCTTACTTCCACACCAACGTATATCCAACCTTCGAGCGCCTCGTCCCACCCCCGGCTGTCACATCGTTCGTTGCTCTCGACCAGGGCAACTCCTCGCCCAAGTTTGCTCGTCTCACCATGACCAACCTGCCGGCAAGCGCAGAGGGTCTTAAGAGCACCGGCTTGCCCTTGGGTCTTCTCCTCCAGCCCCTGGCCGAGACCCAGCCCGGCGAGCTGCCCATCCCCGTCCTCGACTTTGGCGAACAGGGCCCGCCACGCTGCCACAGGTGCAGAGCGTACATGAACCCCTTCATGATGTTCAAGGCCGGCGGCAACAAGTTTGTCTGCAACCTTTGTACCTATGCTAATGATACCCCTCCCGAGTACTTCTGCGCTCTTAGCCCCCACGGCGTCCGCGTTGATCGCGACCAGCGCCCCGAGCTGACCCGCGGAACCGTCGAGTTCGTTGTCCCCAAGGAATATTGGACCAAGGAACCCGTCGGCATGCGCTACCTCTTCATCATTGATGTTACCCAGGAATCTTACAACAAGGGCTTCCTAGAGTCCTTCTGTGAAGGTATCCTGAGTGCTCTTTACGGTGGCTCGGGGGAAGGCGAAGAGCAGGATGAGAATGGAGAGCCAAAGAGGAAGATTCCCGCTGGTGCCAAGGTTGGCTTCGTCACCTTCGACCAGGAGATTCACTTTTATAATGTCAGCCCGGCGCTTGAGCAGGCTCAGATGATCGTTATGCCCGACATCGAGGACCCCTTCCTGCCCCTGAGCGATGGCCTCTTTGTGGACCCCTACGAGTCCAAGGCGGTCATTAGCTCGCTCTTGACTCGCCTGCCTCAGATGTTCTCCAACATCAAGAACCCTGAGCCTGCCCTGTTATCCGCACTCAACGCGGCTGTCGCTGCACTGGAGAAGACGGGCGGTAAGGTCTTCTGCTCCCTTGCGGCGTTGCCTACCTGGGGTCCTGGCCGTCTCTTTATGAGAGACGATGGCAAGCACCCAGGTGGAGAGCCTGATAAGAAGCTCTTCACTACGGAGCACCCTGGCTGGAGGAAGTTGGCCGAGAAGATGGTTTCGCTCGGAGTTGGTGCCGATTTCTTCATGGCTTCGCCATCCGGCGGCTATTTGGATATTGCCACCATTGGCCATGTCTCCTCTACCACCGGCGGCGAGAACTTCTTCTACCCCAACTTCGTTGTCCAGCGAGACAGCACCAAGCTTTCCCTGGAGATCCACCACGCGGTCAGGCGTGAGACTGGTTACGCAGCTCTTATGAAGGTCCGCTGCTCCAACGGCCTCCAAGTGAACGCCTACCACGGCAACTTCATCCAGCACACCTTCGGCGCCGACCTCGAAATCGGCGTCATGGACGCTGATAAAGCCCTGGCCGTCACCTTTGGCTACGACGGCAAGCTCGACTCCAAGCTGGACGCGCACTTCCAAGCCGCCTTGCTCTACACAACCGCTTCAGGCCAGCGTCGTGTGCGCTGCATCAACGTCATCGCCGGCGTCTCCGACCAAGCGCGCGACTGCCTCAAGTTCATCGACCAAGATGCCATCGTCTCGATCTTGGCCAAGGAAGCCAGCACCAAGCTCTCCACCACCAGCGCCAACCTCAAGGAAGTCCGCTCTTCTCTCACCGAAAAGACCATCGACATCCTGGCTCTCTACCGCAAGAACCACCTCGCCGTGCCTCACCCACCTCAGCAGCTCGTCATGCCTGAGCGTCTCAAGGAGTTCGCCATGTATGTCTTGGGCATGCTCAAATGCCGCGCCTTCAAGGGCGGCAACGAGACCACCGACCGTCGGGTGCACGACATGCGTCTCATCCGCTCCATGGGCGCCCGCGAGCTTTCCCTCTATCTCTACCCGCGCATGATCCCCCTGCACAGCCTCCAGCCCGAAGACGGCTACCCCGACGCCACCACGGGCCACCTGCGCATGCCTTCGGCTCTGCGCGCCTCCTTCGCCCGCGTCGAGCCCGGCGGCGTTTATCTGGTTGATAACGGGCAAGTCTGTCTACTCTGGATGCACGCGCAGACCGCGCCCGCTCTCATTCAGGATCTGTTTGGCGAGGACAAGACGACGCTGCAATCACTGGATCCGTACACGTCGACGATTCCTGTGCTGGAGACCCACTTGAACGCGCAGACGAGGAATATCATTGAGTATATGCGGACAGTGAGGGGTAGCAAGGGGTTGACGGTCCAGTTGGCTAGACAGGGGATCGATGGTGCGGAGTTCGAGTTTGCGCGGATGTTGGTGGAGGATCGGAATAATGAGGCGCAGAGCTATGTGGATTGGTTGGTGCATGTGCATAAGGGGGTGCAGTTGGAGGTGAGTTTTCGTCCTCGATTTAGCAACGCTCTTGTGGGTGATTGGTGACAATGAATGAATATTTTACTGACATTGAGGAATAATATAGCTCGCTGGTCAACGTAAGAGGGAAGATGGCGAGGGGCACTCGGCGCTGGGAAGCTTTACGGGGTTGAGGCCTTCGTATTGGTAGGCGCGCACATAACGAATGGGGAGGTGAAGGGGGTAGAGCTAGGTGGTGGGTGGTGATGGTTGTCACGTCTATGTATGGCGAGGGAAAGCGGGATGGGATCAAGAGGATCAAAATCCGGGGTTATTTGTTAGTGGAGCTGAAGGATGGCGAAAAAGAATACCATGATAATTACGTTGCTACTCATCTTTTACGACATCTTGTTTATTGCTTACCTTGGTTCTGACGCCTTGGGGGTTTGATCGCACGGCTGGGTCGATACTTGACTCTCAAGTATAGAAGTTGGGAGCCCTTCGGGTCACAGTCGGATACATAATCAGGATGATCAAATGCGCGGGCGAGCAGCACTGTCGCTAGCTAACTCCATATTATTCATCCCCGAGGTTAAGTCGTCAGCTCCCAGCTATTTCTCTCCCCCATGGACCGGTCGTCGGTGCTCGAAGCGGCCCCTCGTGTCCCTAGGGGTGAAAAGTGTTGGTAAATACATCTACATATCGCAAGGGTATTGATAAAAGGGGAGTGAAGGAATGGATACTTCAACCTGATGGCAAATACTCGGGTTGGGCCATGGAAATCACCAAGACTAAGCACGGTGAACTAGGTGAACTAGGTGAACTAGGTGAGCATGGCGAGCAATGGGCAATGAGGAATGCGCAACAAATAACGGGGAGTACTTCGTATCCAACATGCTCACTGACTGAATATGCTAGTTCAACATGCTATCTTTTGCCTCCTCGGTCATCGCAACGATGGAGCAGGTATGACTGCTATCGCTTGATACCTATGGCATACCTGGTTCACTTCAGGTTTTCAGCGTTCAGCTGGTGGATGATTGGCTAGTCTAGATTTCATGAGCTTGAAGTCTAAACCGAGTCTACCTTAAGCAAAGTCAAAAAGGTAGGTACATGTGCCCCATATGTTGCTGTAAGATATCGGAGATGGAGACCACCTAACTACCTAGGCTATAGATGGGGACTGTGTACATCGCTTTCTCCGAGGATATATGTATGAACATGTTGGAGATTTACCCCGGTACCCACCTCTGGGTAATCCTCCATTGACACTGTTTTAATTTTCCTTTCTAACCGGGAGATGGGACTTTCGCTGCAAGCTGTGGGCTTCGGGCTTCGGGCCTGAGCCATGCATCAATTTGAACACGGACTCAGACCCAAGTTTGAACGGGGGAGCCGATGGCAGACTGTACGGGGGCCGGGCGGGGCGGGAGAAGAGCTTCGATAAGCAGTAAAGTTGCGTTCGCAACTGGTAGACTTCGACGGTGTCGCCGGTCTCTACTTCAACTTTTTTGCGGTTCGAAGTACGTCTAAGGATTCTATTAGTGACCGGCGTAGGTCATGAATTGTACATGAGGCCAAGTGAACTTTGTGGAGGTTGACCCCGGCCTATGTTACGTACACTACCTGATCACTCAACGATATCACCACGAGTTCAAATGCTATCAAGATTGTTGAGACGTCAGATCAAAGCCCCTTTCACCCTCCTTTACCTGTATACTCTATTTTGTGACTTGTAAGCTGTCTCCACGAGCTTTGGACTGTTGGGTGGGCTAGCAGTCAGTCGAGGAGAGTAAGGTAGGTAACGGTTTCTCAGCCCCTCCGTCTCACGTCTGTCCGGGCCTGCAGCCTCCGACACTTGAACCTTCCACATAGTCGCTTCGAATAGGTAGTTGTCAGTGTCCCTTTTGTCTTAACATACGTACTTACCTCTCTGATTAACATTACCTCATCTCATCATCCTATCTCTTTTCTTCTTCCGCGTCTGTCAATTAGAATATTTGCGCCTTCCTCACTTCGTTAAAGGTGCTCACATTGAAGTCGGTTGCCCCCTTTGCGAGCTACCAACAATGGAGAGAGATAGCCAAGCTTTCCGCTGCGCATTTCATCATCATTTATCAACTGGGGGTCGGGAAATCGGCAGCTAATCCCTCATTCACCCAACTTCCGATCATGCAGTCACAGAAATCAAGGGATGATATTTGTCCACGACATGATGATTAAGCTTGCAGTGGTGATACACTACCTCTCGGAAATCTGGATCCCAAAAGCCTTGTGAATCACGCAAGTCGAAGTCTCTTCACGATGTTATTCTACCTTCTTGGGCACTTCAGTATAATGCCACACACCATCTTGTGACTAATCCGGTGGATCACCAGCATATATACTCTCTCACGTATAAAACCATCTTTGTGTGCCACTCGACCACAACGTAGGCTTCGAGTGTAGAACAAGTTTACTCGAATTGACCTATCAGGGCCTAAACAAGCAACGAATTAAACAGAGCACAAAACTTCTTAACAAGCACTGCACAACATGGGCTCCATCTCCTATTACACGGATTCCCCTCCGAGCCCACCCCCAACCGAACACGTCCTAACCGCCCTCGACAACGTCCAAACTCGCGGCTACCACTGCCGAGCCCTGCTCCTCCCTTGGCCGCATTCCCTCTGCGCGGCCATTCTTGAACCGGCCCTCCTCCGCACTCTCCTCCCCGACTTCTCTTTTCTCGCTTCCTTCCAGCTCGGTCCCGCCTCGGCCGCTTCCTCAACCATTTCTGATCACGATGCCGTCGACACTCCTGACCCTGATCCCTATACTAATCCGCCTCTTCATCGCCACCCCAACCCCAACCGGAACTTTGCCTTGCAACAGCTCAGTGCCCTGACTCAAGGCAACATAGTGTACATGTACCTTGAAGGCGGACGCGATCCTAGTCACCTCCTCCGTCCCGGTCCTAATCCGCACGTACGTGTTCCAGCAGAGCGCTATGCTGACAGGGGCGGCGACGACGACAACGACGACGATGCATATACCGCCGCCCACAGGCTGCGGCTCTATCCCCGCTTCCCAATCCCTGAGACTCCAGAAGACGCTGTCCGCCAAATGATCACTCACCACGAGGAAGAAAGGCTGGAGATAACTTTTGAGGAACTAATCCGGGACCAGGACTGGGGGTCCCATCCTTATCCCCTCCTCGTCCCTGGCGTTTTTTTCCGAATTCCCGACTCAGCGGATCGTCGGGTAGATGTTATGACCGTCCAGCGCAATAGGCTTCTTCGAAGCGGAAGTGGGTTATCCTCAGAAGTAACGGGAATGGTCTTGGGAATTGCGATACACCAGGCTTTGGCGGATGCGACAGGCGTCGAAGTTATTATATCAAGGCTGAGGAGGGAGATTTTGAGGGAGGTTGTGGGAGGAGACGTGGCAGGGATGGAAGATGATGCTTAGCTGCGCAAGGGGAAAGAGAAAGCCAGGAAACAAAGGAATCAGGGAGCCGATACCAAATCATTGAACCTTCCAAGTGAAAGTCGCAGCAAAGTGGCATTCATTGCAAGCTCAATGCTCTGGTAGGTAGCGTAGTTAGTTACCCGACTTCCCCATCTCTCTCTCTCTCTTCAGTCGGGCAAGGAAGGAAGACAACGCCGGGTAAGGAATTCAGGTACAGTAGATAGTCAATTGATATCTTTAGCGAAGAAACCCAACTGAATGCATTTGTGACCGTAAAACCCCACGACCAAAAAGAATGCCTTGGTACCTTGGTACTTCCCAAGTTTGTGTAAGCTTTCCCTTCCCGTCGTGCCGTGCCGTGCCGTCTTGTTTCGTTTCGCTTTGTTTCATATCGTCTACTTTGTTTTTTTCCCTTCACCTTCATTCACAGGAAGCACACGCACGTGTCAAGTGTTTCGGGTTAGGGGGTTTGTGTCATGACGTACGGCACGCGTGTGGTACGCCCGCCGCACTGGCGTGGTTCATCCGATGTGATATGATGGATCTGGCAAAACGTGTTTGCATGAACTCCTGTTTGGTGATACAAGGATCGTGCCTTCCTTTTAGCTCCCCGCATGACGAAGGCAGAAAAAAGCCCTAGCTGAGGAATCGAAAGAAAAACGGGCGGGCATGGAAATTCACTTGTCGCTTGACTGACATCTGATAGCTGAAAATCACAGTTTTCAACACAAGCAGCAGCCAGCGATCAGCGCACTTCCACCCTGACCTCGATCGATACAACATCACTTCCTGAGTACGACCTACCACCCGACACCATCACCATGGACTCCAACAACGGCGACGACTCCGACGACAGCAACCCGGCAATGACCTACCTCCGCCGTCCTTACGACCCATCATACACTGACATGCTCACCATCCGCATCAGCTGGATCCGCACCGTGCACCGTGCTGCGCAAGCTTACCTCCATCAAATGACCTCCTCCTCCACCGATGAGGGCGTTCAAACTGTGGTGTCTGCCAGCAGCATCACCGAGCGAGACATCCTGTACGCCTACATCTGGCACTTACTCACTCGAGCGCGAGTGCGTGGTGCCGATCCGACCGACCCCATGGAAGTAGTGAAACTCTTCACCACCGACGACGTCCGCGACGTCCTCTTCCCTCGCCAACACCAGGACCCTCCCACCTCGGAGTCGGGCTCGGACTCGTCCACTTACTTCACCAACCTCCCCCTCCAAATCCCAGCCATCGCCACCGTCCCTCTCCACCAGTTCCTCCGCCCCCTCATCACCGACGAAACAGGCATCCCTCATCTCCGGCGATACGCCCTTTTTGCGTGCGCGATCCGCTCAGCCATCGAAGAGGCCCTGCGACAGCTGCAGCACGAGGGGCAAGGGCAAGCGCAGGAAGTTGCGCCGCGGCGGGTTAAGATGGCGGCGAAGAGGGATTGGCTTGAGACTTGCAAGGGGGGGTTGTTTATCGTTTCTCTTGAGGAGGCGAGGGGGAGGGTTTTGGGTTTGGAGGGGATGGGGTTGAGGATGGGTAATGGAAGATCGTATGGGAGACGGAGGGAGGAGATTGGTAGTGACTTGGTATCGCTGTACTCGTCGGGGGAAGAGACGGAGATGGGGGTGGGGATACACACTGTGTATAAGCCGTCGACGCCGGCGAGGGGAGACTATCATGCTGTCGTGCTGCCAGTGAGAAAAGGGGACAGGAAATGGAGGGTGCAGTTGCATTTGCATACGCTAGATAGGCAGTGGCTGAGGAGGTGGATGGAAGAGAACCCCGGGGAGGCTGCTGAGATTGTACCGAGAGTTCGGTGAGTTGAACGAAGGCGGTTTGGAAAGCCGGAGGAAAAGAGGGTGCCTCAAGGAATCTGGAATTTGACCGCGTGAAGCTTTACTCGCTGACATGTGAAATGATGAGAGGAGTTTTGATATAACAGATCAAGGAACTGGATGGGATAATTCTGAGAATCCAAGGCATAAGAAGTGACTTGTTTCCGGGTTGCGCGAAATACTTATTATCTGCTTTCGGGGATCAGCGCCAGCAGACATGGTAGAGCATGGCGAGCATGTGCCCCATGCCCATTTGGAGAGAGCTTTTCCAGATTGCTTCTCCCGCCGGGGGGTGGGTAAGGTGTGGAGAGCTTACGTGGACAGCCGGGCATGATACAAGGTGGGAAAAGTGCCAAACAAATAGGAAGGGGGCCGTCACAGGCGTTGCACTCGCATCTCGATGTTTCAAGGCTTGTGAGGTTGGACGTGGAGATGCCGATCAGTGGTGACTATGTAGTGATGATGATTTCAATGCTGGTCACCGTTGGAGCCGCAGTTGACGACAAAGAGCCGCCGAAGCCGATAGGAGAATCAATCAGATGGCTCAAGTCTCGGCCGATATGAGACTCTCTAAAGCCTCCGGGCCTCTGTGGCATCGATAGAATCTTTTCCCAGAGGCAAAAAAGGTCAATGGCAACCAGCGATTTCTTTCTGTCCCTGGCCAATGACGAGTGTACATACCTGGCTATACCTAGAGGTATGCAGTGTTCCTGACCTAGGACCCAGCCGTGTGGTCCAGTGTCACGGTTCTGTCGGCGTTGCCCCCGTTGCTCGTGTGGTGAGACCCTTTTCGATGTTGAAGCCAAGGTCTGTTACATATCTCCGTGGTCTTGCATCTTGTCCACTCGTCGTTCGAGTGAGACCACCTTCAGGCCAGGCCGGGCGGGATGGCAGGCAATGCGGGATGGTTGCCAGTTGACAGTGAGACCACTCACGAACCCGCGGCTTCTGCCAGAACAGCGGGCGAATGCGGAATCGACAGGCACCCACACCTGAGGTCCCAGCCCTCGAAGAATTCGTCAAGATGGTACGGGATGTGGTGTATTGTGTAGCAACGGAAGCGGGGCCGCTAGGGGTAACGGCGCCTTGCCATAAACGGTGATGATCGTCGGCTTTATCGACAGATTTCTCGTGTGCAAAAGCCCTCACTCCTCAAGCCATCTCCACCGCGACCAGTGACCAACAAACATTCTCACATCGGAGCCGAATGGTTTGGTTTCCTCAGCGGAATCCGGCGGTCCAACGGATGAGGGACGCGGAATCCCGTCCTTTTCCCTTTTCTTCTCCCAACCGTATGAGCCAAGAACTAAAATAAATTTCAACTATCACCATTCGGGTCTTGGGATGTGACGAATGTGCTGATGGCGCCGGCTGACTTTGCACAGGGAAGGCATGTTGAATTGCTCGGCGAAGGAGAACTTGACATGAACTTGAACGCCTTGCCCCTGTACCGGTACCTGCGCTAAGGCGTAGAACACTCGCTGAAGACATGTTCCCGAAACCCCTAGAGTACCTCTAGAGAAGGGCAAAGAAGCATGGATGGACGAGGGAGGGGCCGATGTCGCTCTTTCCGTCATGTCGCCATTGACGTTGGGGTGGCCGATGGTCGTGTGGAAGCAGTCCTGCCGCGCAAAGAAAAGGAAAAACAAGCGCACGGGGCACACCCCGGCAGGCCAAGTCATCACATTTGTGGGTGACGGGTGGGTGGGCGAAGGTGGGCCATTGGCTCCAGGCAGGGAGTTATCGATCAGATAAGATGATCTGATAAAAATTCTGCAACCATCATGCCAGGATCAGCAACCGAACAGGCATCGTGCGCGACTTGGCAATGTGGAACTCGGCCGAGGTGCGGAGCCCTTACGTTGCGATTGGCCTTGTGCAACCAGGGGCGTCCTGGATTGGGAACTTGGAATTGTTGGTGGTGGGGTGGAACTTTTCCAATATGTACTCTTTCAGTCGGTCAGAATTACCGAACGGATTGACACATGATGGTTTCAACTGGAAACAGGGCGTATTCGAAGAAGAGACAGGACAGGAAAAACTGAGTTGAAGGTCAAGTGTCAACTGGGAGTCCCTACAGCTCTGCGATGCAGGAACTGGAATACCTCCGGCTTGGAAGACGGAACCCCAAAAACGCACGACGTAATCGACCCATATCGTCGATGGAAAACACACCGCTGCTTTTACAAAGGTCCATTGTAATTCCCGCATTCCTGAAAACTGAAAATAACCATTTGACCAGTAACAATGGGATTTCGTTGTTATCGAGGAATTGACCGCGGAAAATACAGGTAGTAAACGTTTTCGTCCATGTGGAACTTCTTGGCAGAACACAGAACACAGCATCCCGATTTTGTACGGATCAGAGTATGGTACTGCAACCGAGTCTTGTACCATCTGTCAAAGAGCTTATCCAAGGTGACCGACAACGTTCGACATTACCAATTAATTGAGTGTATGGAATTCGGGTCTGTGTATTGCAAGCCTGGTCAGCCCAGTATCGTTGTTACACCGAGTCCAGACTCCAGACCTAGACGTTTAGACGATTCAACAGTGCCCGCACTCCTCCGAAAAGCTTCACTGCAGTTGGGGTGACACTGCATCGTTTTCGCTTCATTCTTTTTGTCGCGTGGGTTGTGGGATACAGTACGTAGTAGGTAATGGCATGGTTTGTCCACTTTGACGGCGCATCTGGGTTCCATCACCACGTTGGGCCCCTTCTTCCTCTGCTCGCCCCATCGCCCTCCCCGTCACCGGCGTTAACAAGCTGCCCTGCATATTCATCACGGCCATGTACTGTACGTAACTTGAAGATACTGTATCCGCTGCCGCGCAACAGCCTCGGGAAGGGTCTGAACGGGGAGGTACCTACCCATCCCGTCTCTTCGCGGACCCCGTCTGGCTGTCCCGTCTCGGCCGGGTCTCGAGGAGTCGGGAGAGTCTCCAGAACGGCGCAATGCCCTTTTCTGTCTCTAGGGCCCCAGAAATGGCGGCATGTGGTCCCCACCAAATGGACAGTCACTTTGCCTCTGCAGCTTCCACTTTTGCACTCAGTGTAACCTTGCGATCCTTGCCCTCCACTCCCGGCCCTCCATCCCAACCACACTGGAACCGCGGACGCAGACCACCCCACGGCACAAGCTCCACTCCAATCGAGCCCCACCGGCCATCCCGTACTACCGCTTTTTCTCACTCGATACGGTTTCACTCAAACTCACTCAACTAGGTATAGCGCCGGGTATGTCTGGCCTCGACCAATCTCCTGGTGAGTTGATGCGGGTCGCAGGGTTTCTTGGGAACGATCCAGTAATAAGATTGGTTTGAGTGAAAACCGTATCGAATGAGAAAAAGTGGTATAGATGCGTGCCCTTCCGCCTTGTGCACTTCGATCTGATAAGTAATATAAACTTCAATCCCGCTCCCGACTCTCCCCTCCTCCCGTTCTCCTTCGATCTGATATCTGCGTTCCATCCCCAAGCTTCCTTCCCTCATCATCCCCATCTTTCCACTCCTTCTCCTTCCCACCGGCTGGAGACTGGATCCCAACTGACCCGGATCGTGGTTCAACGGAGACACCTTCTTGATTCCTCACATCGGCTGCTCAGCTCCATTCTTCTTCCTTCACCATGAGGAGTCTTCTCCACAAGCTGGGCCGCCCTGCGGCTCCGGCCGACATCGTCGAGGAGGTCCAGCATAACCCCAATGACAAGGAGGCCGCTGTCGGTACCAAGTCTGCCACCAACGAGTCTGACCCGGGTGCCGAGACCGACTCCAGCCAGGAGATCTCCAAGGAGGCTCAGGCCGGTATTCAGCGTGTCGAGGCCATGACCAAGGTCTGGACCCGGAACGACATGTACATGGCCTACATCACGTATGTTCCATCCTTCACTCCCTCCACATGCTGTGACTGTTGACTAACAATCGTCCGCCTCTAGTATCTGGATCCTCTACTTCGTCGATGCCCTCCAGTCCGGCATGTCCACCAGCTTCTATCCTTACGTTACCAGTTCCTTCTACCTCCACTCCCTCACGGCCACCACCAGCATCATGTCCAGCTTGATTGGTGGTCTCTTCAAGCTACCCCTCGCCAAGATCCTCGATATCTGGGGTCGTCCTCAGGGTTTCTGCGCCATGCTTTTCTGCCTGACCATTGGTCTGATCATGATGGCTGCTTGTAATGGCGTCAAGACCTACGCGGCTGCCCAGGTCTTCTACTGGGTCGGATACAACGGCATCACCTACTCAATCTCCATCTTCCTTGCCGATACTTCGGCCCTCAAGAACAGAGCTTTGCTGTTTGCCTTTGTTTCGTCCCCCTACATCATCACCTGCTGGATCAGCGGTATTGTTGCCGAACGCTTCCTCGACGGCCCTGGCTGGAGGTGGGGTTATGGCGCCTTTGCCATTATTGTCCCCGCCGTCTGCTCGCCCTTGCTCTGGCTCTTTTACAAGAACCACGTCAAGGCCAAGAAGGCTGGTCTTCTCCTCAAGCACGAGAGCAAGGGCAACTTCTGGCAGACGCTCAAGTTCTACCTCATCGAGTTCGACATCCTCGGTCTGCTCCTCATCACTACTGGTCTGGCCCTGTTCCTCCTGTCTTTCAACCTTTACTCGTACCAGAAGGACCAGTGGAAGTCACCCCTCGTCATCTGCTTCCTCATCTTTGGTGGTTTGCTCATGATCGCTTTCGCCTTCTACGAGAAGTTCTTGGCTCCCAGGACTTTCATCCCCTACCAGCTCCTCATGGACCGCACCGTCATCAGCGCGTGCATTCTTTCGGCTGCCCTCTTCATCTCGTTCTACATCTGGGATAGTTACTTCCCCTCCTTCCTTCAGGTCGTCAACAACCTTGACGTCGTCAAGACCAGCTACGTTGTCAACGTTTATAGCGTCGGCTCCTGCTTCTGGTCCCTTCTCGTCGGTTGGGCCATCCGCAAGACTGGTCGCTTCAAGTGGCTCGCCGTGTACTTCGGTGTCCCTGTCACCATTCTCGGTGTCGGTCTCATGATCCACTTCCGTCAGCCCAACGAGAACGTCGGCTACATTGTCATGTGCCAGATCTTCATTGCCACTGCCGGCGGTACCCTCGTCATTTGCGAGCAGATGGCGGTCATGGCGGCCACCTCGCACGAGTTCATTGCGGTCGTCCTTGCCATCGAGGCCATGTTCTCCAACGTTGGTGGTGCCATTGGTCTCACTGTTGCCTCGGCCATCTGGACTGGTGTCTTCCCCAAGCACCTGGCCAGGTACCTCCCCGCCTCGGAGCAGGAGAACCTCCCCGCCATCTACGGCTCCCTTGTCACGCAGCTGAGCTACCCGTATGGTTCTGAGACCAGAAACGCCATTGCTCGGGCCTATGGTGACTCCCAGAAGTACATGCTCATCGCTGCGACGGCCATCCAGGCCATTTCGCTGGTGTCGGTCATGTTCTGGAGGGACATCAAGCTCAAGGATGTCAAGCAGAACAAGGGCTTGGTTTTCTAAAGAGAAGAAAATCGTTTTGCAGTTTATTTGGCGGTTTGGATATTAAAAGAGGCGGGCGATTGGAAAAAGGAAACGGTGCAGGTTCAGGCATTGTGTCGTGATGTTTTGTTGTTTGATGAGATTATACCCGAGATGTTTGCTCTTTCTATTTTGGCGAGGATAATGTAATATGAGTAATGAATGTCCCATACAATTCGTCCACCGGTTGGCCCATCACCATGTTGAGAAATTTCTCGAAGAGAGAGTCGGAAATGTCTATGCCTAATAAGCTTAGCCTCTGCTTATAGTGGGTACCAATGTCCCGTTATGGTCTAGTGGTTGAGTGGCTCCCACCATCGGCTTCACACCCTCAGGTCTCCCGTTCGATTCAGGTCGAGGGCAACTTTTCGCGGGTTTCTCCCCAGCGCTTTCTCTATGGGAGAGCTGTCCGGGCAAGTCCTGGGCACTCTCCCATTGGTGAGTTCACCTTAGCGTACCTATCCATAGCGAATACCCTGGAGGCAGAAGGGGAGCGAATAACAGGGCCTATATATAATGTTAAGGTATTAATAGCCTTTTGCACTCGGAACTATAATGTACAACGGTTTTGATCAGAAATTCCGTTTGGACGAGAAAGTTACGTTTGGTTTATTCTAACTTTCAATAAATTACTCGTTATTAGAACCCAACTTTCTTTTCCATTCCCGTTCTACTCCCTTTTCTAGGCGTCGTTCTTCCCAATCCTTGCGCTCTCTCTTTCCAACCTTACGCTCGCTCTTTCCTCTTCCACCTCCAACCGACTATATAAGCCCCAATTTCCAACACCTCGCGCATACACACGCACTCGCGTAATTGTTCATAGTGTAGTGGTAGTAGTAGTTGTAAATATTCTGTAGCCTTCCAATTCGAATCGTGATTGTGTTATTTCTTTCCGTATTCTTCCCGTCTCTTGAAAAGTGATTGTCCAGATAATGCATCGTGACCTTGGACTTTGGAGAACACTGGACCCTGGAAAAGATCGTGGACCTTGGAGAAGATGGGGACCTTGGAGAAGAATTCTTTTTTTTCTCCCTCAAAATCCTCCTCAACGGAACTGGAACGGGACTTTTCTCTCAACGGCCGTTCGGTGAAATTTGCCTTTAGAGTTGACAGTACATGTACAGGCGCATATTTTCTAAGTTCCTGTTAGGCGCCTAACTGGGCTTTCCAACGCTGTTGAACACCCTGTTATTCGCCCCCCTTCTGCCTCCAAGGTATACTTATCTCCCACATCCTTATCCCCAGCGAGCATACTAACCCCTAGCGAGCATATCTATCCCAAGCGGGTATCTGGGTTTTTCACCAAGCGGTTTTCCCAGCGTAGTTTTTTTTCTTCTTTCCCTTTTTTGTTTCTCTTCCCCCAGCGCTGCCCTCCGCTGTGCTGCCTATAAATTGCCCCTGTGAACTCTTTGTTACAAACCGGGGCTCATGGGGCCTTACGTTATCGATAACGTTTTAGTCAGGGGTAAATACGGGCGATAAGCGGCTGTACCCCACCCTGACGTCATAGACATTCGTCTGAAGCTCTCGTCCCTTCCCTGTGTAAGACAACAAACCCCACCAGGGCACAATCATAAACAGATTCCGAGGAAGCACATTCGAAGATAGCCTACCTCTTTCTCAACAGTACTTCACACTACGCATCGATCTGTCTGTCATTTGTTGTCACGCCTTTCCAGAGAATACTTGATCGCGAATCCCACAAACCATCACCTTGCTCAAATCCTCACACAATGGCCGAAGTTGCTGCCGGAGCTCTGGTCGCAGAGCAGATCGTTGCAACAGGCGTCGAAGTCGGAGCAGCAGTTGCCGTCGCCGCTCCAACACAGCCTCTGAAAGTGTCTCTTACACAACTAGCGAGGGCGACATCAGAAACCACTGAGTATGCTCTTGTCTCCCTCCCAGTCACCAGTCCACTGCTTGCCCAAGGAAGCATCTGCTAATCGTATCGCGTTCATACAGACGAGCCCTTGCCAGATCCAATCATACCATCACCACCATCGGTAACAAAGCTTACATCGTTGGCGGCGAAGATGTCGATGGCAAGCTCTGCAATAGCGATGTCCATGCCATTCTGCTCCCGAGCAAAGACAACACCGGCGCCGAGAAGATTCACGATCACTACCCGGCGTTCCCCTTGATCGATGCAAAGACCGGCGAGACATATATACCCGCGCCTCGTACTAAACATGCCGCGTGTGCTTGGGGTAACTCGGTGATCATCCACGGCGGATGCGACGAGCACGGCAACCCAATCGAGGAAGACAATTGTCTTTGGCTCTGGGACACGGAGCACATGAAGTGGACAAAGCTGCACGGGGAGACGCAACTCGGGGTGAAGCTGGCGCCGCGCTACGGCCACCACATCTTTGTCGACGAGAAGCAGAACTTTCTGATCCTCCACGGAGGCCACACATTAAGCTCAGGCAGCAACACAACACAAACGGAACCGGAGACAGAGACATGGCTCTACAGCTTCGACCGCAACGCGTGGACCACCCTCCCCAAATCTCCCTCCCCACCGCTCGCCGCCGCCTACGCCGACACGACCCTCTACACCATCAGCGCCAGCCCGGACTCGCCCAATCTCAGCGGCACCATCCACTACCTCGACCTCCTCAAGTCCACCACCGACCGCGAGAAGCCCGGCGCGCTGACCTGGCAATCCATCACCTACCCCATCAACCCGTTCACGCCCGGTCCGCGGCCGCGCGTCGGCGGCGCCCTGGTGCCCATCCACACCGGCTACGGCCGCTCTTACCTGATTTACATGTTCGGCATCTCCTCGAATGACGTCGGCGAGTCTAACCCCACCACATCTCCAGAAGAAGAGAAATATTACGCCGATATATGGTCGCTCCAGCTACCGTCGCACGGGTTCACCGGCGCTGCGGCCAAGGACGTGATCCGCGACAAGTTGATGCCGAAGGGGATTGAGTCGGGCAAGTTCAGCTGGGCGGAGGCGGAGCTGGTGCCGACGGAGCAGAAGATGGAGGTGGCGGCGGAGGGTAAGGTGCATCCTGGTCCGAGAGGGTTGTTGGCTGCGTCGGGCTGTCTGGAGGGGAAGGGGGTCGTGCTTTGGGGAGGGGTTAACCCGAAGGGAGAGAAGGAGGCGGATGGGTGGGTGTTGGGGTTGGCGTTTGGGTATGCTGATGATGATCGGTTTGAGTGAGGAGGAATTGGGATGGGGTTTGTTGTGCTGATTTCGAGCTGCTGGTTTTGAGCGGGTAGCTGGCCTACCCTTTTCCTAAGGTGCTTACGCGCGGAACTTGACTGGGATGACGAGCTTTACGAAGATATCTGTATGCAGGAACATACTGAGGGTCGTTAGCAAGGCGCCAAGGGCTGGCTAATAACAGATAGATCAAGGTCAATGTTTTGAAAGATACAACAAGCCTCAGATGATGACTATATTATGCCATAATGCGGGAGTGGTGTTTACAACTGGCTAGCAAGCCAATTCTTGCCGCGAACCAAGCACTTTCCCACCCCCCAAGTTCACATATTCTCAAACCGGACAGATATGTGGCTAGCTTCAGTGTAGGGAATTTCTGCAGACCTGGAATCGGGATCTTTCGAGTTTCTACGGTAGTTGAGATGGCTTGCGATGATCAGCCACCCACCCTCGCTCTGTTCTGTTTCCATTCCATCTCTTCTCTGTATGACATCGTGATGATCATGATGCTCTACTAGTTGCCTTTTTCAACCAGTGTAGATCTCCTAATCCCCACGGGACATGATGCGCAATCGGATCGTCGTGTTCATGGCTGAGTTTCCGTCCTGTGGAGGCGACCGTGACGTGAGATTTCCTCGTGCGTTCCCTCACAATAGAAGGTAGTCTACATGGTAGTCATGGTGGCAGAAATTAGAAGAATTATGGCATCTCTCATCTGGGGCAGCGTGAGATGGATAGAATCATGCCAGTCGGGTCGCACAACCGGAGTATAGCCTTGGTCCTTTTCCTGCCGTCGGTATTTGGTGTTCTTTTGCTGGTGTAGTGTAAGATTCTCGTCTCAGCCACTGGCGAGTTACTTACCCAAACTACGATGGCGATCATGGCGGTGCCGATGGAGTAACGGTACTACGTGCTACCTACTGTAGGTAACTATGGCGTAGGAACTAGCGCTTACCGCAGCGATGCCCAGGCGGGTCTGGCCACAGCCCTAAGGAGAAAGAATAAACCTCCTGTACGGTAGTAATGTCGATGTCGGCGATGTCAAATCGAGTCTTGATGTCTTCTCCTTCTTCTTTTTTTCCTCCGGTCGGTCGTCCAGTGGAATGTCACAAGACAGGACAGAAGGCAACTGTGAGTGTAAGGTGACAACACGAGGGGATGTCAAAACTCGGATTCCCTCGTTGCCCCTCGCTGTGCCGTGTCCCTCTTCCTCGTACCACTCATGCGCTCTCACAGGGCCACAAACTCTGATCCCAAGTCTCGGGTCTGTTTGTTGCGTATCGGATGCTTTCCGGGTCAGAATTCCAACTGGATCTCATCTGTTCCTTGTATCACCTGCAGGGCAGGCATGGATGATTGTACGGGACGGATGTCGGATGCTGCAGGTTACCTACGATTGCCTGTCTGTAATTTCATGTTGACAATGCATCAAGGGCGGAGAATCCCAGCATAGGAATGGGAACCACTTCAGGCACCAAGCAACCATCAACGCCAGCGGCGCCAGATACTTCTGGCACTCGGGTGTCCCTTTTTTTTTCTCGCGTGCTCCAGTCTGCCTGTGAGGTCGAAGATGTGCCTGAAGTGGCGGAGCCGTGCCGCAATCGCGCTTGTGCCTTCCACTTCCCCCTGGCTGGGCCGTTCCAGGCACCTCAGTGAGGACGGGAACCCGAACAAAGAAAGCAAGGGCGAAGGACAAGGACGGGAACAAGAAAAGTGACCAGTGCCAAGCATGATTTTACTTTTAGCAGGGGGCAGTGTAATCGGTGGTGGCAAGTCATGATTGGCCTCTTTTGCAACTCAAGCGCCGTGTTCGACCAGGAGTTTGACCAGGTCAGGAATAGCTTCCAGGCTGTCTGTCTTTCGTCACTTTTTCTGAACTTCCAAACATGCGGGGGATGGTCACAAAACGAAGATCACTAGGCTGCTGCAGGGTCTTGAGGGTCCCCTAACCTTGTTTTGGGGGAACGTTACGAGCTCTACGAGCCCAAGCCACGCTCGGTCTCACCACACTTTTATTCTTCTTTTTCTTTATAACTTGTCGATGCGCTGGCTCGGAAACCTATCGGTGAACTTGTTCTGCTTCTCTCTCCTCTCTTGCATTCAAGATTCCGTCACGTTCGTGTGGTTGAATTGAGTTTATCGTCCTCCTTTCCTCACTACCCAACAACAAAGGAACGGCGACAACGACGCCTATATCCTGAGCCGACGGACAGATCTACTTGGGAAGATTATATCAACGGAAACAAATATCCGTATTGCAACCGATCGACCGCGATAATACACACTTAGTCGAAATATCTACAGACAGACAGCAATCAACAACCGAGTATCATAGAAGAACAAGACCAGCAGCAACCATGCCTCCCCCACCCTACGTAATCGGCGACTCCTCGCCCTTCCTCAAGCGCGTCCTAATTCCCTTCTGGGTAATCCGCATCATCATCATGGTTCTCGAGCTGGGCGCGTGCGGTCTCCTGGTCGCCGCCATCGGCCTCCAACAGGACGAGTTAGAAAGCGACTTCGGTGGCAGCACGGTCAACACGGCGATCGCCATCGTGGCGGTCGATATGACGCTCGTCTTTTTGTGTTTAGTGCTAGACATTGTGTGCATCGTCAAGCGCTCGCGGCGCACGCTGAGCCCCAAGTTTTTCTTGATCACGAATGTGGTGCAGACGACTATTTGGGTGGTGTTCTTTATTTTGGCTATGCTTGGTGCTAGGACTCCAGGAACGATTATTCTTGGGATTGTGATTTTGTGAGTTTTCCTCGTCCCTTCCTTGCCGTTGGTACTATCTGCCTGTCGCGAATATTAACTCATTCACCTCCAAAAATAGCATCTCCTTCGTCGGCATGCTCATCTACGCCTCCATCATCTACCACCGATTCCGCAAGGGCGACCTTTCTCCCGGCGCCAAAGGCGACGGCTACGTCCAGGCGGTCAACCCCGCCATTAATCACGGCTTTTACGCCGAAGACACGGCCTACGCTTCTCAGGCTTATGCCACCCAGGCCCAGCCTTCTATTCAGAAGTATCCTGCTAGCCCGTATAGCGTGGGCGTCACGCCCGTCGACGCAGCAGCAACGACGCAGTATCCCAAGCCGACGTATTACGATGCACCGGTACATGGTGGTCAGCATCAGGGATACGAGCTTGAGAGCCGTAATCCTTAGGTTCGCCGAACTTGGGGGTAGGAATCAAGGGTGAAAACGCGTTAATGTGTCATGATGTCGAATGTTCTCTCTTTTTCTGGTAGGAGTTGGCGGGTGGAGGGCATGTGTGGGTTGGTTAACCGAGGCTATCTGGACGCCGGATGGGATAAATGGCTGGGTTATTTTGCTAGATCGGGGGTGCGGAGTATAGGCCCTGGAAAAGCATCATTATGATTACAGTCCGAGAAATTGGGCCTTTGGAAACCAGCTGCGAAGACATTCCAATCCTTCTCAGAACGATACCAAAGTTCCATGTCCGTGAGTTTGGGCATCTCTCGAAGCAGGTCACTACAGGCTGGGTTTCATCCTGGTGAACGGAACACGGAACATGTATGCACGCCTTGGGACTGCTTGACCATCCTCTCACTCAAATAGCCCATGAACACTCTTCATCTCGGTGTCCGGTAGGACTAACAACGAGAAACTTCACCAGATACTCAACTTCTGGCCCAGACATGGCTTTCTCCGACCCTATCTCAATCCCATTAGTCCCCGCAACACCACCCTGGTTTAGCGTCGGTTGAAGCACGTTGAGCTAGAGCTGGGGGCAAGGATGGGAGGAGGTTCGCTCCTCTGGAGGCCCTGGGTGGCTGATGCCTTTGTCTCAAGTCATTATTTATCGTGACGAAAACCGCTGGGATCAGCCAAGACTCCTCGCGGGTCTGGTATATGATAATGTGAACAATGGTATTGAGCTGATGAAGCGAGGTAAGGAAATTTCCTAGAGGTATTCGGGTATCCGTGGGGTCTCAGTGGTTGTTGGGTTCGGTTACGGAAGAGACTCCCGTCGTGCTCCACCAAGATTTACGTCGTTTGGGTATATTTAGCTGGATCCTTGGGGGTTTCCTCCTCCTTTCGAACTTGAATCAATCAACCCAACAAACTCAAGCATCATTCCGCCAACTTGAACAGTTTCCAGGTCCACTACCCCGCGTTCCCAGCCCTTCGGCTGTTCCTTTTCCCCGCACCCCCCGTAGTCGCTTTGGCGGCCCGTCCCGGCGTTTGAGGTGACTGCCTTCGTCCGATCCTGCTGGACCCACGCCTGACTCTCAGTCATGATGATGTCTGGCGTCTGCCCTTGCTTCTCGGCATGGCTAAGACGGTGGTCAATTCTGATTATTTGCGTTTTACCCTCGATTGCCTCAGATTGTTATATGTTACTTGTTATTTGAATTGTCTTAATCGCTGGCCTGGGGGTTCTACCTGGATTTTTGGGCCATCCCCTCCACAAGACTCTCTTTACAAATCCACCAACCTCTTTCCACCAAAAAAAACCCTCCCCGCGCGGTCTTTCTACCAAGACTTGCAAGTTCCTCCTCCTCCGGCGTTGAACTCCCTTTCAACCCAAACGCAGTTGCAACGCCTCAATTGCCAGTCGCCCATGGTGGTTCTGGAAATCTGCCGCCCAACACAAAGCCTCGTGTAGGTTCTGCTCCCGTGCCTCCTTCGCCTTCCAGGGGTCGTTCACTCCCGCCCCAGATTCCCACTAGGTCCCACACAATCTTCAACACCCCGACCACATTCACCTACTACGAGGCGCTGACCATCAAGAGACATATTAGGTTCCCGCAACACAACACAAAGTGATGCAACGCCGCAACTCCTGCAACGGTCTCTCCGATACTGGACCTATTCGGCCGACGGATATTATGCCTTTGAAGTTCTTGCGAATGAATCGGAGATTGACGGTTTTGACGAGCCTGTCGGGCACTTGCTCAGCGAATTAGGATTCCCCAATCGAGTTGGACCGACATGGACACTCGAAAGCGAAAGGGACACAAGCCTTCAAATCCCTCGCGGTGGAAGATGTAAAACGTGTAGAAGCATGCTCCCCACGACAGAGCGCTTCGGAGGTTTGTCCTGCCCGGCTGCTTCAGGCTTTTTATCTCGGTGATTTTGGACGAGTTTGTTGAGCGCCAATGCTGATTCTCAAACAGTCTCCTTCACTAAAGAGAAGAGTAAAATCGGACACCGGAGGCTTATTATGGTGGGAGCCTGCAGGACATTGGCAAACCCCATGAGGCAAATGCTCCAACGTTAGAACGGCCTTGACCGGAGTATCTCTTGGTCCCCAAAGTGAGGCGTCAAAGCCAACTTCCAGAGACCCGGGGAGTTCCACACCGGGTGTTACCAAAGCCGAACAGACTTCCCCCAGTATGGACAACCTGACCAACGGCATCGCCACAGCCTAGCGCACCGCCAGGAACGCAGGGCCCACGATCTTGCAAGCAGCAGTATAACCAAGACCGGCAGGTGATAGAATGGGTGCCCAACTAAGTGCAGCCCATTAACCATCTCCAACCAAGCAACGATAGAGCCTGTCTCTGTAAGGCAACTGCCGCCCATGTCACCAGCCCAGACTGTACCCGGAATACTGCAGAGTGGCACCGGGTCTGTATCCATGTTGAGCACCCAGATGGCATCGGCAAACATTCTCTGGGTGACTGGGACCGAAGCAACGCAATTCGATATGGCAGCGTTTCAGGCGCAGAGCTGGCACAGACAGCATAAGGTCAACTCTAGTGGTCAACCCTAGACGCAGACACTGACTGCATGGACAGCAGAGTGAACAGTCCCAGTGGTTAACGAGTGCAGCGAGAAGTCGACAGGGAGACGATGGTGAAAGTTCCATTTACCGGCTTCACATACACTGGGTAGTAAAAATACTTGACGACGACATTGCTCCCAATGTATTTTCATACTCAGAGTGTGTGTCATTCCGGCTCGAAGACTTCCGGTACCACATCCTCGCTCTCCTCGGTACCAAGACTGTGGATCCAAGCAAAAGTTTGCGGCTGTGGATGTTGTTGGCGTGCGGATAACTTCTGACGCAATGCTAAAAGCATAGTGCCGCAGTTCAACCTCGGAAGATATTAGCGCGGTGCTGGCGGGAGGGACTCAAGGCGGCTCTGGCTGGGAGGAAGAGATGAGGTATGTCTCCGAGCTATACAAAACTTCCAGGGTTCAACTGCAGTAGGATCGCCAGAAACCTGCATCTCCCAACAAGCAGGTCATCGAATTAGTGTTTGATGCTGGGAAAGGTCAAGGGCCTCAATTGGACTGGACCACCAAAAGGGTATGGAGTTCGCTCCGCAGAGACCGGCCAACGGTTGATCGACTCCTAGGAACATCCTGTGTTGACCAAGCACTTTTCCAGGAAAAAGATTCGCCAGTTAGCCAAAACAATCGACGGTCTCTCACGCAGGGGGTTTTGGATGAAACGTGGAGATGGATGTTTCGAGCTGAAAGAAGCCTTTTTCGGCACCCCGACGTTTCTTGGCACTCTGTTCTATCGGCGGGATGGCAAGAATGGGGCCAGCTGATCCGCTTGCGTTGGTCGGCGTTGAAGCCTAACGGCTAGAGGATCTACCGACAATCTTTCCGTGGAAGCCTCACAGAAACAAGCAACAAGGCCGTGATCCTTGCAGCCCAACTCAATTGTGACTCTGGGAGACCAGCTACCCGGAATTTCGGATATCCCCCAGAGGGTTCAGAGTGCTGTACTCCACTGGGGGGGCCAAGGGGTCAAGGTGCATTTCGAACTCCCAATTCAAGTTGAAGAATCTTTAGATCACCGGCTTGGCGAAGCAGTTCTTCAGTTTGGACGAGTGACGTGGCTTTGGAGCCGGCACATGCAGAGCGTCATACCGCTTTTTCTCACTCGATTTGATTTCACTCAAATAGGTATAGCGCCGGGGATATCTGACCTAGCAAGGTCTTCGACCAATCTTCTGCTGAGTTGATGCGGGTCGCAGGTTTTCTTGGGACCGATCCAGTAACAGGATTGGCTTGAGTAAAATCAAATCGAGTGAGAAAAAGCGGTATCAGACAAAACAAAACGTTCCTGGGCTCCTGTGTTACCCATGTTTACCATGCTAAACCATGCATAGCATGCTGCCTGCACGCCGGGTTTCTCAAAGGGTCCTTAGTGGCCCCAGTTTTTTTTCTTCAGCCGCTGCAGCCAATTCCTGCTTTATGCCATGGTTGTACAAAAAGCTGCAAGATAAGGGCAGCGGATGGACGAAATGAGAATGCCTTCACGCGTTTGATCGGCTCGATGCTCGACCGGCGAAAATGGGGAGGGCAGGGCAAGTTGAGGCTCCGCGTGGACTGAAGTGTCCACCGATATCTCTTTTTTCTTCTTTTTTTTTCTTCCAGATATTAAGGCACCTAGTCCCAGGTCCTCCTCCCCCAGCACGCAAAAGGGAAGAAAGGGAAAACCCTACTTCCAAGTCCTTGAACTCACTTCACGCTCCTCATTGGCCAATCTCAACACTGTAGCATCTCACATCTCACATCTATCCACCATGCTCGTGAACATGGGCCACCTTCACGTCCATATCCACAAAATCAGCAGGTCACGCTCATGCCAAAAACTAAAAGAAGAAGACAACAGGAGATTCAGCATAGCTTCTGGACTACTACAACATGTCGTCGACCTTCCCGCCCCCGCACACGTCGTCCTGTCACCCGCCAAGTCGACTTTCAGCCGGGGTGGCAACGGCAAATACCCAGCCAGGCCGGCTCTCCCCGCGATTGCGACTATGAGGTTCTGGGACAAGATCTTCGCCCCAGCCATGAGGGCGCTGGCAGGAAAGCAACGTCCGGGGCCTGTGTTGCCGCCGGGCTACGACATTCGATCCAAAAGCAACTGGGCGGAGGTAGAGCAGTGCCTGGAGGACGCAAGGCGGCGCTATGATGGGGATCTGAGGAGACGCCGGGGCAGGTTCAAGGAGCGGTGCCGCTGGATTGCCGAGCATGGAGTGGTAGGAGTCCAGGCTCTAAGGTTCATCAAAGAGGTGGAGTACGTGTCGGTTGTCATGGGTGTGGTGGAGGTGCTTGTTGATGTAAGTCCCAGCCCAGATCAGATGCTGACTTCAAGTCTTCGAGGGACGAGGACGACGAAGAGCAATATTCGTCCAGGCTCAATGCTACCTCTGCAGTAAGAAGGTCTGACTAATTCCCAATGTCAATCATAGGCAGCATCAAGGGCAGCATCAGTCCGCGAGCAGGCCAGACTAACCCTCGACCCGAGAGAGCTCGAGCACGAGTTTGCTCAGATTGAGATTCTGTTATCCGTCCATCCCAATGACAGAAACATCCAACAGGCCGCTATCCATCTTGTAGTGGCCATCTTCGAAGCCATTGAGGAGGGCATCAATTTCTTCATGAAGCACAAACGTGAGTCACCAGGCCGCCTCATCACAACGCAAACATCACGGAGCAAATCTAACGGTGGAACCACCTGTATAGGTAGGCGAGCCTTCGAAGCCCTGGCTTTGGGAGATAAATACCAGCAAAGGCTTCTCGACAAGCTTGCCGGCATCAAGAAAAGCTGCGATCGGCTCAAGGAGACGGGGCTGCTCTCTCATGTCTTTGTTGCCATTCAGTCTTTGAGGAGACTGCTCGACGGTAAGCTCTCGAGAGCTCACGACTAATGCCTGTTCACTAAGCTAATATCACGGATGTGACAGAGCGAGACACTAGAGAAATGCAACAACAACACCATGCGCAGCGCATGCAAGATCAAGAAGGTACGATCCATTTGAAAGTCTATTCCTAGTATCTATCTTGACTCAAGTCCAATATTCTGACCCTCCCCTCAACAGCCCGACTCAGTCGTTTAGAGGTCTTTGCTCAAAGAGTGGAAGTTGGTGTCGAATCCTTGGGCCATAAGCTTGAGTCTGGAGTCGTGCGGGCCCTGTGCAGCATTTCGTCGAGTGTCTCTCATATGCATAGAATAGAGGGACAACATCAGCTCAGCTTGGAGCAAGAGGTGGAAGGACAGGACCACCTCATCCGAGTCCTGTGGGAAGTAAAGATGTTGGAGGATGAATCTGATGACGAGAGTGAGGAAGTGTTCTCGGACTGAATGGGGCGTAATCGTGAGTTGAAACATTGGAAACCGGCATTGGCGTTCAGGGGTTTTGTTTTGGGGCTTGGGGCTTGGAAAGGAAAATGGTTGGGTAACATGGCGAGGGCTGGTCCCCGACAGGAAGTTATGAGTGTGCTATTTGATATCTCTAGTCTTGGGGGGTTGGACGGAGTTGGGGAATATACCCGGTGCTTGAACGAGCTTGAATGCTCTCAAACTTTATCAGGCCAAACTCTCTGATTCGAGAAGTGATCAGCTCACAGTAAATGTCTTGTCGGTAGGCCACAGTGACGACTTGTGGGCTAACCTGATGATGAGTTCCGCATGACCGAGTTGCTTGCATCTCAAAAAGATGCCTGACTCTGGGAAGTGTCTGTAGTCGGAACAGGACTCCCAGGTCAAAAGCTCCTGGCCACAGGTACAAGTTCGAAAGTCAGTGGATCCGTAGGCAACTTCAAAAGCAGCATCGCTGGAATGCACCTCTCCGACCCAGAACCGTCTCCAAGGGTGGGTTTCAGGCTGGAACGTCATACGGATACTTTCAGTTTGACCTTCATCCCTGAACAGTGAAATGTCTGACTGCTTCAAGCCTACAGTAACTTTCGGAACTTGAGAGATGGTGCCCTTGTGTTCTTTCATGGCTTTGTCGAGAGCCGAAGCGAGCCGCTTAACATCAACGAGTTGTTGCCCCTTGTAATGTTCATCTTCAGTTGCTAATCAAGGTTGTTATGTTTCAATGCCCACAAAATGATGAGTGGGTAGCTCACTTACCGCCCCTTGTCAAGATTTCAACCACAGTCGTCCATCTTACCCAGATAATCTTGATCCAGTGTTCATATCCATCGTAATGCTCAATCTTGAATGCGTGGTTCCCCAGTCGCTTGCGTCTCTTTCCATGGGCCCAAGCATGTTTCACATCGAAACGGGTACGCCCCATAGCCTTGAGGGCATCGACATGGCTGGTACACTGAATGATCTGCACGCCCAGTGAACCGAAGTCATCTCCGGTGTGTAGAGTGAGTAACTGATTGAAGCCTTGATAGGCAAACCAATTGTCAACTTTACTCCCCGTAATCGGGACTCCTGGAAGGTTCACGCGGCAGATGACCTCAAGCGTGGTGGGATCCAAAGGAAGAAGGGTGGTCGTGTTATGATCTCCGAAATCCTCATTCTTGCTCTGGGAAATTAGTGACTCTGGGGGGAGAAACACTTCAGCAACCTGGTCGTCGCCACCGGAGTCCATGGTCTGCGAGAAAGTGGAAGCCGTGTTGGCCGCTCGGGAAGAGGTAAGGTGGTAGGTGGGGGGTGTCCTTGAAATTAACTTAATAGAACTTAGTGAGGCAATTGTAACAGTGGAGTGGTTGGACGCTGTGGAAGGAAACTAGAGAAGTGTCGATGTGGATGGTGTTGAGGTGGGGAAAAAAAGAGGGAAGCAAATGGCCCTGCACTCCGAGTTCGTGGCCGCAGCTCGTCCCCAACCCTTGTTATCATCTTGCAACAGGATAAGAAAGTGATGTCCGCCGGGCAAAGTTGGCGCTCTTTGCGTTCGAGTCATCTAATTTTCAGATAATAGAAGGAACTACCCACGATGGTTCAATGACGTCAGGTACATCTGGCCTGCCACAAAGTGCCAGGCAGCAGAATTTGACGCAGTCGCTCTGTCCATCATTGGCAAGAGCAGGAGCAGATTGCAATGATTTAGCTACCGTCCGCAAGTGAAAGGTGCGTTCTAGGCCCTCCTGTGGACAACTCTGACAACAAATCTGAGGAAGGTATGAGGAAAATCTGAAATGAGGAAGTGAGCACCCAGTGAGGGCCACGAGGTGCACCCTCCCACTTTCCCGGGCTCGCAAACCGTGGATACATCTTTCACTCCTCCGTCACTCACAATCCCACGCACAATCTCTTCCCAGCACGGCTGAATCCTCCCTCCTCTTCCTCTATCCCGCATCCACGACCATCTATCATGTCCAGTCGAGTGAGATTAACGCATTCCGACTGCTCATTTGGTCACTCGCTACAAACCTGACCTCGCACCATTTTATTCCCGACAATGTCAGTGCCACCTGATAAAGCTGAACTCGACGAGCTGCTTGCTCCCTCCGTTGAATCCATCATTGCTAAGATCTTCACGAAGACTTTCCATGGAGTCGCGGCCTGCTCGCCACCCACCTGCCCCTGGATCCCACCACTCTCGAAGTTCTCTGCCGAGTCAACCTCCCGAAAATGGTTGTCCGCAGAGATTACAACAGTGATGAGGTGCTGTTCACGGATCATGGTCTTGAACGCACAATCAGGCTTACCTGTCGACCACTCAACCCAACGAAGCCCGAGCAATCCCCAGGTAGACTATACGTAACGATCAGGCAGTGCAACAGCTACCTGAATGCCGTCAAGTCAATGAGGGACGCTCTCCTAGAAAAGAGTCGCAAGAGTTGGAATGAGTATGGGCCTGCGAAATACCGACTTGGGAATTACAGCCTGGAGAATCGGAAAGCAACGGGATTCATTTGGGTGCGGCTAACCACCGTCGTTGAGTTACGACACACTAACCTCAAAAGCAAGTCCAATGGTGAGTATACTTCATACCCACCGTATCTGAGGGAACAAAGACATCAGAAATTGACCATTAAACCAAAACTCCAGGTTCCGGCACCGGTGTGGTGATAGACGTTAGAGGGCTCGCGACGGCACTCGACAAAGCCATGAAAGACCATGAAGGGCCCATATCAACTGTTCCGAAGGGATGCATTTGGAGTGCAACCATCCCACCCCGGTTCACTATCGACCAAATGGAGCTACTGAGGTTTGAATTCAGCCCTAGTACAGATTCCCACAGAGAGTTTGTTGTAAAGCAGGAGGAGTTGGCATTTGAAGTCAATAAAGCATCCAACTACGGCCCGGTTGAGGGTAGAACGGCTGAAGGTGTCCTTGAGAACGAGCTTGAGGTGACCTGTAGGAAGGTGAAAGCGAAAGCGCAGCTGGTCATTCGAATTGCCCATAAGACTTCGATGTGGCCTACCGAGAAGGTGTTTGAGTTACAATGTTGCAGTCGCTTTGATGGATCCGACACCGACAAAAAATCGGATTGCCTTAAGAGCTCAGGGAGCTTGGAGAGCTTGGAGAGCTTGGATAGCTTGGATAGCTTAGAAAGCATTTCCAAAGACGAGCCAGCTAGTTCATGAGGGCTGTCAGCTTAGGTCTACAGGGTCATGGAAGATGGCGGAAGAAGAGTAGATTGCCATTAGTGGTGGGAATTGAGCGAGCTACAGTCCCTTGGGCTGGATAATTCCATAAGAAATGACGTTCCTCTGATTGAAGTCAGGCATGTATTGCTCCGTGAACATGTCGTGTGTTGCTTGCGATGAAACAGCTGAAATGGGAGACTAAAGCGAGTGAGCAAAAGGCCGATAGGTACCTACCTCGATGAGACGACAGAGCAAGTGGCAGACCGGCACACGGCAAGGGGGAAAGGGACTAAACAGGGAACGGTGATGAATAAGATGATGTTGAGATGGAAAGAGCATTGTACAGTCTGTTTTTGGAACAGAAACCTCAAGCTCGCGAGGTCAGTTCTTCTTCAGCTACACCAAGGCCACCAACCGAACAGTACATGCACGTCACTGTTGTATAGATTTTCTCGCGAGAAAAGAGGCAGGAGAATGAAACTATTTCCGCTTCATGGTAGTATTATCCGATAAAGGAAACTGTACCTTAAGGCGAAATGAAATGAACGACCGACCGAAGTTCAGCATCGTCAAGGTGTTTGCCATGTCGCGGGCTATCAGACAGCAAAGTCTCGCATAGGGCAGACTTTACTAGTCGTCCTATTTTAGCAGTAGTTGAGATGAAACAGAGATGTTTTCTGTTCACAGTCGGTAAGCAGATGACCCGTGAATGGATGAATACTCTTGATGACAGTTTGGCCAGAGACCTTTCATCCCTTACCCGCGCGCGAGTGTTCGAGATGATGCGACGACTACGCACTTCTCTGCCTTCACTTGAGCAGATTAGACGTGGCAGATGTGGGTTCAAGAAGAGATCAACCTCTCACTCGTGGAGTATAAATATCCCTCTCACCCCCGCGAGAAAGCCCTGCTTCTTCTCCTTCTACACCTCGACTCCTATCTCCTCACTTGTCTTTCAGTACAACAACATCGAGACATCATCACCCGGCCTCACTCACTGACTAGGGCAACGTGCCGCCCCTCCTCCAACAACATCGACAGACATCATCACCCCGGCCTCACTCACTGACTAGGGCAACGTGCCGCCCCTCCTCCATTGTCAACAATGTCAGAACCAGACCCCAAAGCTGAAGTCACTCAGCTACTTGCCCCTTCGGTTGAGTCCATCATCGCAAAGGGCCTGAACGAAGATTTTCCCGATGGTCACGAATGCCGCGTCACTCATCTTCCCTTGGATGTTGACACACTCCAGGCCATCTGCTGCATGAACCTTCCCAAGGCTTTTGTTTCCCGCGACGAAGATTACGTGGATTTCACTGACCACGGAGTTACACAAGAACTTTTCTTGAGTTGCGTTCGAAAGGATTCATTCGGGCCTGGGGACTCCATCTACTGGGTGAAGCTGACGGTCACTCAATGCAACAGCTACGTCAATGCCATCAAGGCAATGAAGGAGGTGATCCTGAATACAGACAATCAATACGGACCTATGAAGAACAACAAGCTTGGAAACTATGGCCTTGAGTCCGCTGATGGATCGAGGATTATCTGGGCTCGATTTACTACAGTTGTCGAGTTCGTTATTTCAGATGACTGCGGTAAGTGGTTTCCGGAATCTTAGTAGGCTGGGCAAGATTATGTAACTGATTCATCTTACCATAACCAGACGACTGCACATCTCCTTGGATAGACTCAGGACGGATTGCTGCAGCGCTTGACAAAGCCATGAAGGAACACGAAGGATCAGTATCCGCGGTGCCGAAGTCAAGCATTGTCCGGGCCACTATACCAGAAGGCTTTACTGTCGGTGGATCCCAGAAGGTAGGGTTCCGTCATTCAAGCGATGCGCATTCCCATAGGGAGTTCAAGCTGGAGTCTGACAAGGCCTTTGTTGTGATGGTGGACGGTATGGAACGCACCAAAGGTTCTTTCGACACCGTGCTCAGAGTGATCTGCCGAAAGAAAGCGGAGACAAAGCTTGTTATTCGAACAGCCCACAAGTCTTCGCTTTGGCCCAGCGAGCATGTGTATGTGTTGAAAACTTGAGCGGTGCCCTGGATGGATAGGACGGGGGAGTGAGAGGTCAGATACACGGAAGCTCGTTTTCAGGTTCCGAGAAGCAAAGCGGGCGGTAGAAGACCAGTTTGTGCACGTAAGCGTGTCGTGCAGTTGCGTCATGGGTTGTGAAGGACGTTGGTTCTGGGTGAGCGTAGACATATCACGGCCTTCTGGTGAAAGTATCAAGTTCTTCGCCAAGAGCGTCTGGGCGCTATCAGTGGTCAGGATACCGTGGCAGGGTGTGATATCGAGATCGGCAGTGGTTGCGCTGGGAATTAGATGATGGCTGAACTATTGGGCGTTACAAACCTCTACAGAGTTAGCAATCCAATATCTGCATGCCTTGAGCTGTTCCCCAAAATCCGGAAAGAAATGAAAGTGGACTATCCCGCTCCTTGCCGGCCTCAACGAGGAGGCTCCTTGTTCCGGTCTCCTTGAGACCCTCTGAAGGTCTGACATTCTAGACCGTATACCTGAGAGGAAGTCGGCCGTGTGCTCAGAACCTGTGTCTTGCAAAGACTTGGCGATGATGAAGACTGGCATCTGGCATCTACTCATCTCCAAAAATGCACTTTTACGAGCGTGCCAACCATCGGTCCAGATTCTTCAGGTCCGTTTGAACTGCCGCGTGGTTTCGTCTCTCGCAAACAACAACCGGGAGGCTCGGTAGGTAGGAAGGGAGGGGAAAACAAGGTCTTTCGTATTTCGTCACTCCCGTCCGGCACTTGCCTATCAACAATGAACAGATGGGTAAGAGTCTGAGACATCCGTCGGACAATCTGCACGAATCTGGGGAATGCCAAGAGGTTCGGGGCAGTAGATGTGACGGCTTGGCGAATTGTCTGTATCGAGTTCGGGCTACATCGTGGGATGAGCTGGCAACGCGGTGGTGACGGCAGCCACATCCATGGCGGACTGGTATAAGCTTGGCGTTCAGTGGCCGGTGTCAATATGAAATTGATGCTAGAGCTACAGGTAAGGCAGTAGTAATGTCAGTTGCGTGCCAACGTTGGAACGAGAAGAAAGGGGGAAGAAGAAAAGGGGCCCCGAGATGGGGAGAGTGTGGGGGTTAGGGTTAGTAATTGTGATTCAGACGAGGTCGGGTTGGAGGTTCCAGCAGTCCACATTCAGCTCGTTGAACCTTCAGGAGCGCCGGCAGTCAGCGGTTTCTGTGATAGAGCCTGGGTTCCGTATAGAGACCTTGACGAGTAAGAGCGGAAGATGGCGGTCGTGACTGACGTCGTCGTGGCTTCGGATGTTGCGGACGGGCTGTCAGATTTGCCATGCCGGCGTTTCGTCTCCCAATTCCGATCTTGCTCGGAGAACTGTGGTGCAACCATCTAGTCGACGCATCCTCAATTCGTGGATGCCCAGCAAGTGGTGGATTTCTTGGCCTAATCGTTTGTCTCTCGACTGCTGTATCGCATCGCTGGATCGCTGGATCGCTGTGCTACTTCAAGTTTGCGTCAGTCAGGTTTTGTCCATATCGTTGTCGACGCGCACAGCGTCTCTTGGCAGGGAGGCATTGCGCGACTCCAGAGTAGTAGAGTCGAGGGGGAAAAGAAGTGTGATATTACCTCCTGTCAGTGACCTGGCTCTGGGCGGTGAAAGTGTGAACATCAAAGTCCCTACCCCTTTGACCTAGGAGTGTTCTCAATATTGGTGCCAAGTCGTGCCAGGCAGACCGATAGTCGGTATTACTCGTGTGCGTAAAAGGAGGGTTTGGCCGCTAGATTCTTGGAAGCGCAGATCATCATGATAAGGTTGAACTGCGCCCTTGAAGCCGCGTATGATCCCTGATGGGATTGTTATCTGGTGGCTGTTTGGGACCTGCAATGGCTTGGGACATTGCGTATTTCACAGGGCCTCGCAGGGCAGAGTTGACGAGTCGTTGAGGGCACGAGGGCCCTGGACGATGGAGCGATCTCGCGATGGGCAATCTGCCAAGGCAAGCCCCCGTCTTGGCGCTTCATCTGTGGTTTGGGACCAAGACTCTGGCGGTTGCCCAGTGGTTTGAAGCTGTGTGAGGCTGTGAAACTGCGTGCGTATCATGGTCGGCTGCTGTGTTTTGATCAGGAAGACGGGACCTTGCAAGACGGAAGTGTCAAGGTTAGAGTTGCCCGTCTCACAGGCTGTTGAGGTGTTGATGATCCTGAGCCGCTCGAATTGCGCCTGCTGCCGAATCGGGCCGGCGGGTCACGATGCCAAGCCAAGGATCTGCAGCGAGGATTAACACCGGTGTCGGCTTGGCGACCGCCCAGAGACCGCCAAGCGTGCCGTGCTGTGGCTCATGGTAGGAGCAAAGTCGAGGTGAACACGTCCGAATCGGGACCTTAGGTATTGTTGAGATTCGGAGGTCAATTGGAAAGAGATGCCAATCTTGTGGACAACTGCATGGAGCGGAACCTCAAGATGCCCGCCGTTGCATGGACAGTCGCTGTTGCTGTTTCCAAGAGACCAAGACCCAAGCGACATGGTGGCCCGTGTAGCGATGCTTGGCCCAACTTCCTCCTAACTTACAACCCCGGATTTGCGACAGGCATGCATCGACAAACTGGAAATGATGACACTCTCAAAAATAGCTTCATGTGAGCAACGGATATCTCCATCAACCGGAGTGTGTTCCCTTGGCAGTGGATAGTGGTGAACTCGTGAGCAGTGCAAGAGTCGCACTCGGCAGCAACCCCGCAGCAGATATCCTGAGGTGCTGAGCTACAGGTGCCGAAGGGTGCAAGAGGAGTGGAACTCGAGCTTGCCCTGTTCGTCAAGGTGTACACAACACGCGCCCGTGACACCACACTGCAGTGGACTGCAATGGCACTGAATGGGCATAGCGCCCTTGCCAGACACCACCCTTTGCGCCATTTGGGGTCCAATCTGAGCCAATCTGATCCTGCCGGTCCATCATCATGTTGCCAAGAACACCAAGCATCAACACTCCAAGACACCACCGTTCGCTGCATCGCCGACTCCATGCCCGTGGTCGTGCGCCGGGCATTGGTGATTTTGGTGGGGGTCCGCATGTCTCCTCCATCTTCTTCGTCAGCCCATCCCGCTCTGCGTCTTGGCTTGAGCTTGGCTTTTGTCTCTTTACATTTAAAGGCCTCATCCCCCTGCCTCTCCTCCTGCTCTTCCACTTCGATTCCCAACCCACATCTCCAACAACAACAACAACGTCTTCAGAGCTTCTTTTCTTTGGGTACACCCCTCACATTTACCATATCTATCTCTCTTGACACTCAAGTCAATCCTCTTACCACACCTACTTCATCACTCAGTCAACTCAAAACAAACAAACATCCAAAATGGGCTCCTCCATGTCTAGACACCAGCACAAGCGCGGCGAGTTCCTCTTCAGCAGGCCCAAGTCGCCCCGCCACCGCTCGCCTACCCCCTACCCCCACGATAGGCGCTCCCTGAACGACGACAATGATAGCATTCACATCCTATCAAAGGTGTCGTCGATTGCAAAGCCTACCCAGGCACCCATCAAGATCGTCGAAACACCCCTGGCTCGTCAACACATCAGTTTCGAAGACAAACCCGCAGTCATCAGCTTCGAAGTTCACAACCCCCGAAGGTTGAACCGCTTCGAACGCCTCACCACCTGAATAACGCCCATCAGGAATGGACTAGCAAACCGGATTCCATTCAGCAGTTCGGCCACGCAACGCACCAGCCAAAAATTACCAACACGCCAAGACCGAGCTGCACTTGGTTTGATGATGAGCTCTCGGCACTGAAAATGCACGGAATCTGCTCGATTTTGGTCTGCATTAGGGCTTGGGAATGGCGTCGGACCACATTACGAACACGTCTATGGGTTAGGGTTTCGGCTTTGCATGCACTCATTGCGTTGGCGTTGCATCGTTTGCCTTTTGTCGGTCTCGTCTTTTTTTGGTGGATCGATCCCCATTCATTCAGTATATGGCGCCAAGGACTCTGCGTTCGGCAGTAACAAGACCTCGGTCTTGTACTACCATCACTCACCACGATTCTGCTCGACAACACTCGGACTACCCAGAGTTCACCGACCCGCAAAATGTCAGATCCCAGAGACACCACCATCTGATATTAGCCAGTCGGTTCATCAAGCCGCGTGTGATGCCCCTGTCCCCGTGTGGCAGTGGCGTTTGCGGTGATGGGCTTGGCACGGATATCCCGTCTTCTTGGCTGCATCGCATCAACGGCCAAGGAGAGCGGCATTCAGGGCACTGCACGATCACTTCTTCCAGAAAAAGGGCCGAGGCCAAGGAACATCAAGTTGAGGTGTGAGGGGGATAACACAGCATAGAGGAGGAACCACCCGCTGGTTTGCATCGGAAAAAAAGGAGTTCTACTAGACGGCATATGCTTTTGTGGCTTCTTTCGCTTTCCATCACGTTGGATTCCTTCATCGGCGTCATCGTGCTTTGGTGTGTCACACCTCGTTTGCATTTCACAACAGGAGGTTGCCTTTCGTCGGGGATATTCTGCGACATTTTTGGCTTTCACGACATGATGGGGTGTCAAACTGGCATGCAGTCATGGCCGAGCCAGCCACGGGCTAGCTTGAGAGAAAGTAAAGGAAGGAGAAGACCGAGGAGTGGACATGGCGGTCACACTGCTGTCGGAGGATGATGCATATATCGCTCACAGCACTTTTCTTCCAGTTGTACAACAGAAGGTGGAATTTCTTCGGAATTATGTACATGTGGTGTATCCGATACACAACAGGATGAGTCTGCAGAGAAGGATAGGAAGTTGGCAGCGTTGTATTACCTCTATACCAGTCTGCATTCAGACACGGCGTTATTCCGGAGGCCTGGGGATTCGCAAGAATAGACTATAGACCTGCTCAAAACATGTTCTTCTATCACATTTTGGACCACATGTGATCAACTTCGCTACATTCTTTCTTCGTAACCATCTCGATCGCTTTCCGCGAACCGACTCGACCGGCAACTCCGGTACTTGCAACTGTACTGGGTCGCCAAAACTCAACGCAGAACAGAGGCTCATTAACCAGGAGGGATATGAGAGAATCTTTTTATCCCCTCGTCATGAATAATACATATTCCGGCATGTCCGATCTTCAGCGATGCTCTGTGTCATACACACAATTGCTTGAAGTCATACCGACCTCTGTATTGCCCTAGTACGGGCCTGGAAGGAGGTGAGTTACCTACCAGTCTTTCGAACCTTCTTCGCCATCAAAATGACACTCGCCTCCATAAGCATAACCATAGAACACATGTGGTCATATTCACAGCCCTTGCTGTCAATGCTCCCAAGACTCACCGTTATTCGTTGACCTTGAACTCACCTTTGGATCACAACTCATCTAGCTGTTCGTGTAGATGTAGGTAAGGTAAGGAGTGTATGCCGAGGGGTGAGGGTTGATGGGCGTTACTCGTCTTATTGTTGAGACACTGATACCTGTTTGCCCCGGAAAGATGACTACCTCTATTCCTTCATCGGATGACTTCTTTCCATATCCACAATCACTGCCTCAACTTCTTGGGAAGGGTTATGATCCGATGATGCAAGCGATAGGAGAATCTGTGGAGCAAGTTCCATTTTCTTTTTCATCCGACCTTATACAATGGGTGGATACCTGTTGAAAATGGGATCACTGCTGGTTGCGACTTCGATTCCAAAGGTCTTGGCTTTGTTGGCCCCAGTGCTGGGTGGTAGATTTCAGAGTAAACGCTACTGGGAAGGAGTGTTCCTCTCACTTTCAGGTACTTTCCTCGGTTAGCTATCTGAAAGGGCAAACTTTTTCATCCGAATTACTCTCGACAGAAGAATCCCAAATCTTCCCCTGGGCAAAAAGTCAGGTGTGCGATAACTCTTCATTACCAGAGACAAGATGAAAGTCGACGCAGAATTGCGAGTCTCAGACTCTCGCCGTCGCGCTTCGTGTCCCCGCTTTCAAGATACGTAAAACCCTCACTCATCTTCCATTTTGCGAGCAACTCTCTCCCTTCCACTTTCAACTCAAGACCTCGTCAGCCCAAGCTACGTTCGGCGAGTGGCATTGAGCAAGCAAAACCCCCATACCGAGAACACAACCATCATACATCACCTCGACAACAAGGAAAATGACATCCACCAAGTCCGAGATTGCGAAGCTGCTCGAGGTTCCTCCGCCTTCGCTTCCGGTGGAGGCAATCATTGCGGGGGGTTTCAACGAAGAGTTGGGAGACTATGAAAACACCACTCTCCTTCCTCTGGACGCGGGAACGCTGGAGGTTATATGCCGGCTGAATCTTCCCGGTGTTTCGCTTGAGCGGCTTTCCATCAGCGAAGCGTTTATCGACAAACCTCTTGGCTTCGAACAAGTCGTTACCTTCTCCTGCGGGGCCAATTTCCGTCCCTTTCAGCTCAAGGTCACGCAGTGCGAAAGTCATGCTGGCGCAATCAGAGCGATGAAGCGAGCCCTGTTCCTCCTGGCCTGTTCTTACCCTTTCCTCAAGTTCCAGTCAGCAGCAGCACCTCACAAGCTTGGAAACTATGCAGTTAGGTCGCATGATACGACAACCATTGTTTGGACGCGTTGGACGACGGTAGTTGAACTGAATTCCCTCGGTAAGCAACCCAGGTCACACCGTGTTGGGGATGTGGCTATATTCTAAAGGCCTGTTCGGGTCCGCGGTAGCCCGGTAGGAGGAAGCCTGCCTTACTGTGCAGGGTCCGCAGCTGTACACCCTGCACAGTAATGCAATAGTAAGGCATGCCAAGACCCCCATACCAGTCGTCTTACTGCGTTGCGTTCGTATATAACCTATGCCACCCCTAACTCGTTTTAAATTAATTCTTCCCTTCTATCTTTTTTAGTATAGTATATATAACTTTATATACTGTATATCGCACTGTGGAGCTCAGATGGTAGATTTCAATTAGGAATCGCCTCATCCACTGTCTTTTTTTTTTTTGCAACGGCGACCACCTATATTTATAGGGGCTTTAGCACTATAGTGAATTGAAGAGAGAGATTCTTACTGCGGTACTGCTCAAAATCGAGCAGTATGGCAGTAAGCATCGCAGTAAGGATTCTAAGTGCAGGTGGTTGCAGGGACTTGCATGAAAATAAGGTTTTTGACCCGAACGCAACACGAGCGCAGTAAAGCAGTATGCTTACTGCGACCCGAATACTGCAAATCTTGAAATCCCCTAACTTTATACCGCGCTACCGAACAGGCCTTAACCACGCTTTAGATTTAGTTAAAGAGAATGGGAAGCCGGCCGTGGACATCCAAGCATTGGCTACCGTACTTGACAATGCCATGAAAGCCCACAAGGGAACCATTGACGATCTTGAGGAGTCCGGCCTGGACAGGGATTTTTCACTGCCGAACTTCTACGACGTCCCCCTCCACAAAACCGCGACCATCAAAGTGAAGTTCGAAGAGGGAACTCATCGTGTTAGGGAGTACAGAGTCATCCAGGATGAGAAGGCATGCGTGGTGAAAGACGACACTACCTCAAAGCACGGTCGCAGCGAAACGGCTGGGGGCCGCTTTTGCTCTGACCTTAAGTTGACCCTCCACAGAAAAGACGTCTCAGTGACGATAACTTTTCTGACGGCTCACAAGTCTTCTCTGTGGCCACTCAGTGAATATTTGGATCTGAAATACTAAGTAGGTCGCGTTTTAAACTAGGTTGTACATGCGATGGATGAGAGAGGGAAGACACAACGAGCTTATAGTCACTTTCCAGTCACGACGTTCAGTGCTCTGTTGGAAGCAGCCCACGAGGCCCCCAAGTCATCAGCGCGACGATGTGAGCTTGCCACGTATTGCTTATCAGCACAGGCGAGTCATATATGGCACTGGAGGGAGAGTTGAAAGCGTCGGGGACTAGGTCTAGGTTCTCCGCAAGGATGGAAAGGGGATTATTTGGCATGTTACTTACATACCTGCTGCATTGAGCCAGTCTCTCAAGTTCATGATAGTCACATTTAGTCGGCACATCGTGATGGAGTAGACATAGGAGTGGGGAACAAATTTCGTGAAGTAGCTAGCGGGAGCGGGAAGTTGATAGGAACAATTACAAGCTGAAATTCGCTAGTAACAGTCCTCTCTTCAGCTCAAATGGTACTCTCAACAGTTTTCCTTAGTTAATATTTGATCATCACTGTACATGTCCACTCCCTTTCGGAATTTCTGCCGGGGCTTCAACACAACAATTAACAAAGGGTCGCGGGAGCAAAGCATACGCCGTTTATTGTTCGGAAACGCATCCTAGTATCCCCGCTAGCCTATTCAAACTTTTTACTCATTGTAGGGGAGAGCTAGCTTGCATTCGCGCCCCGGTAATGCCAGCTTTTACTCCATTGTTCGGAGTTCGGATGTCTTTGCCCGTTGATGTTGTGGATTTGAAAAAACGCCATCCCTCCAACGATGGGGCAGCTACATGGAAGGATGCCTCACTCGGATGCAAGTAATATTCCATGGCTCAAGATTGAAGTTTTTGAGAGGTAATTACCCCTGATTCAGGTTCTGGTTTTCTTCATCGCTCACCTTTGATAGATATCTCTTTCATGCTTCCCGATGTGACTGCAGGCGCATACGCATGGAGATGTCTTCAACTTCAAGTATGTTGTCATCCCGACGAGCAATGAGACACTTGATATTTCCACGCCTTGAAAGTGTCAACTGAGCGGAAGTTTCTCAGGTCTTGACCACGCAATTCTCAGGTATCCATCACTTCCCGACCATGGGCTACGGCTGGAAGAAGTGGCCAAGGTTGCCCAAAAGAGCTCCTTCCAAGTGTCTTACTGAGTGACTTCCATTTTAACTGACGCTAACTATGACGAGGATCTTATTCCTTCAGTCTGATATTCACAAGGCAAACACAGGCGCACAATTTGGCTTGGACCAAGAACCCAAAACAACAAACGAAACACAAGCACTCTCCATCTCAGGCAGCAGAACCAGTCACATGGAGTTCCAGAACAATTTGAGCGCTAGAATACACTCACTTTGTATTCAGAAAGACGTCAATAATGCCAGTGCCTCACTCGCAGTTCGTAGGCCTTCTATATATCCCCTCCTTCTGCGCTCTTCTCGGTTCTTCCACCGAACCACAATCAAAAGCATCCACATCACAGCCATCTCCCCCTCGCGCTTCATCACAAACCAACCTCTTTCATCTCTCAGCAAGTAACCAAACAACAAGCACACTTTCGTCAAACCTGACTCCTTCAGATCAGAGCATCTCAGCCCTGCCTCATCCTTCCTCAGTCGCGCCTTACCTGCAAGCGCAACGAACGACGTCACTCGCCATCTCACCACCCATTTACGCCTTCTCAAGTGCTCCATCACCGACGGTAATCACTCAACCAACCCACCACAACCCTCTCACCACTCCTCCACTACTCCTTCTACACTGCTACCCAGGTACAAGAACGAACCAACAAAGAAAATGGGTCGCACAGGTTACGACACGACCAACTTCCGCGACTCCGGCTCCGATCCCAACGCGCCGCCGCCCCGCAGAGCCGGTATGGGTCTGATTGTCCCTACTTCCTCCTCATCACAACAGGACCCGAAAGGAAAAGGGAAGGAGCGCGCCGATGCGCCTTCTGGTTCTGCCGGTAGGGCTCATCAAACTCCTCCAACACACCTTCCTCCTGTGAGGAGGACTGCAGATTTCAGAGAGGCTGTAGTTGAGCCTTTCCCAGTTCTGCCTCAGAGCCAGAGGCGGCATGGGTTTGGACTTGACGTGGGACCTCGAGTTAACTCTGTCGTCGGCCCTGGTAACCGCACTCGCCCTCGAGCACTGGAACTGGGGGCTGGTAGTAGCAACAATCCCATAGATGTTGAGATGGGTGGTACTTCTGCTTCTCCTTCCTCTGGGCCCGCTGGCAGTGGCACTGGCATCAGCATCAGCGATGATGACTTGAAAACCCCTCGCGCGTCGCAGTTCGCGCTGCCCGATAATTTCCCCAGGGCCACGCCTCGATCCTCCCAACAGTCCCAACACCTCCAACCCTCTCTTTCTCGCCATCAAGGATACGGCCAGTACCCGGATGGTCTCCCTCCTCCTCCTCCACCCCGTATCCTCCGTTCACAAGCATCTCAGTTCGGTTTCACAACCAACAAAAGCAGCAGTGGCGGCAACGGCAACTTCCACACCCAGTCCCAGGGCTCACGTTCACAGCCCATTAATCTCAACAACCCTCCCTCGTCCTCGTCTAGGCGCAATGCGTTTACTTCGAATACTGCTGAGCCACCTCAGTTCGCTCGCGGCGACACCATGGCCGCCCACCAGTATCAAGAGGCTCTCGGAAACGCGAGGAACTCCGGTACTGGTACCGGTGCCTACGACTTTGGGTCCTCCTCATCCTCGTCCTTCGGAATGAGCGAGAGCGACGCAAGAGACTTCTACCTGCGTACGGTGACCCCACACCCAGGCCCGGCGCCGTTCGGTTTGAGCTTTTCTCCGGAAGAATGGGGTCGCCCGGAGCCAATAACCGCCTCAACCACCCCGAGAACCGCCGCCGCAGCCGGATTTCCGCCCGGATTCAGTACCGGACCCGGCGAATGTGGAATCAGACTCGAAGACCGCGGCTTCAACTTCTTTCCGCAGCCGGTGACCCAGGCCGAGAAAGATCGGCGGAGAAAGGCGGCGCTGGATGCTGGGTTTGAGGAGTTGTTGGCGAAGAGGCAGAAGCGAAACCACTAGAGGGAGCGGAAGTAAGTTGTGAGTAGTCCCTGTTCTTCTTATGATGGTAGTAGGTACGCAATACTAACTCTGGTCTCGTCAGTTTTCTTCCCAACCCGGCAACCATAGTTGGTTGCACGATTTTGCTCTCAGTTATGGCTCAACTATTAGATGAATCGATCTAATAGTCTTGCCCTCACTCTCTCGTCTCTTTCTGCCTTATTTTTTTTTTCTCTTCTTCTCTATATATATACCTACCAACCCATGCCTAGCAAGTTCTAGACGTGGCCTCGGCATTTTCTCAAAAGACATTCCCACGGGTCCAAAATGCATCATGGTTTACTTGTAGGGTTCCCAAATCCTTACAAATGCATATGAACCTGGAACCAATGCATTTCTGACGACTTGACATCCCTTTTGCGCTCTTCATTCGGCGTTCATAGTTCTCTATGACGCCTGTGCGGCTTGAGTAAGTGGCACATATCTAGAAATCCATATAGTCCTGGAACATCGTAGTCTCAGTCGGAACATTGATCGTAGGTCATTATTTTAACGTCTGTCGTGATTCCACATTCGAAGCCGAATGTTCTAGGACTGAGCAAGATGCGAATAATATAGCGAGCTACCATGGCGAAATAGGATCCGTTTCACTGACCGGGCTCATCAGATCAGAAGTTCAAAACTCGTTAGAAAAATGTACATTGTTTTCCCAGTAGATAGCTTCTAGATGTCGGGTCCGAATTCTCACCCGGTCACCAAAATTACTACGCTCTGGATCACGCTCTTATATCATTACAAAGCAATATGCCATCGTACCGTCCCAGTCCAAACTCCCTGTTCCCCGCTAATAAAAGTAATTTTCCTTGGCCGTTGAAAGCTTTTTGTCTTTGCCGGCAAATATTTATCTTCCCCAGATATAATTGCATAAACATACCCACAGAACTCCAGCATAAAGCAGTGATGTCTTATGCTCCGCTTCTTGTCTTTGTTCACGTCACTCATCAATGCTCAGCAATAGCATCACTGCCCAAAAAGCTCACAACAATACTCGGCCTTACACGCCACCTCCATTCCAGTCCACAAACGTGTCGTGATCATTATTCACCAATGGATCAAGCTCGGTGTCGGGCTCCTTGGACTTCTCTGCCTGTGGTTGGTAGAAAATGGGCGCGTTTTCGTCCTGTTGTGCAAATGACGGATAGAAAGAGCGTGACTCGTCGAGATCGAGAGGCTGTTGTGACAGGCTGTTATACATGTCATCGAAATGCTCAAAAGAGCCATCGATGTAATTGGGATAGAACTGGGGCTCACTGGCGAGCTGATTCACGCCATCCGTCGAGGCTTTGGGGAGAGCGGCGGAATGGCCTGACTGCGTCGTCGACATTACGGACATCGCTGACTGTGGAGTAAGAGGGGCATCGGATCTGGTTGAGGCAACTGATGACTGTCGATAGCGAGGCTGCATTGTCGTCGAGCTGTCGAAGTTGTCATGGCCAAAGATCGGAGTGAGGAGTCCCGGTAACGGAGGTGTCCCGTCGCCGACGCTTGGTGTGAGAGCCGGAGGTGTCGAAAACTCGGACATTGACGAGTTTCTCGTGTGAGGGCCGGCAGGACGGTGGGAAACGGATAGAGTCGGCGAGTTGGTTGATATGGGCGGGACAACCGGAAGCGACTGTGTCCTCTGTCCAAGGCCGTGGGGCATGTCAGGACTTGTTGAGTTTGCTGAGTTTGCTGATACCAAAGGGACGTTTGGGGCCGACTGTGTCCTCTCGCGGAACTGCTGCATGCCATGGTTTGGCGGGAGGCCGTAAGAAGGAGCTGAGTTCATGGACATCATCGACATTGTTCGCTGCTGGGGCATTGGCATGTACTGTGGGACAAGAGGCATCGCTGGCGGTCGGAGTAGAGCTGGGAAGGCCTCTGCAAATTGGGCATCGACCCTCTGGTAATGCTGCTCCAAGGCGAAATTCTGAAAGTTGCCGGTGGCATACGGTAGCCGGGCTGTCCTGGGTTCCTCTTCCTCCTCGTACATCGCGTCATTCAGGACAGCCTCAGTGGTGATCTTGAAGCCCTTACCGGTACGCTTCTTGTGGATTTCAGATGCCAACCTGGCCGACTGGAGACGGGCCTCGAGACTACGGTCTGAGCGACGAGATGCCGCTACATAGGCCCGTTCCTGGTTGGCTTCGTGGGTTCGAGCATCCTGAGGCTTTTGTGGAGTTAGTCTTTCCGGTCTTGTAATCCTGTGGACTGATGGATGGTCGGCGTACCTTTGGCTTTGGCTTTTCTGTTCGGCCCGCCACAACCTTTGATCTGACTTTCTCTGTTGTGTTCACCTCGATGCTGACCTGTGTCGTCGGGTTTGGTTGGCTGGCTTGGGAGATGCTCCCTCCCCTCTGCTTAACTCTCGGATCTCTCGGTGCCATGGCTAATGCCTGTCAGGGAGCCCTCGCTTCTGGTCCTGTTTATATGAATGTACACCGTAGGCCAATGGGTGGTAGGCTGGTCAGGCTGGTAATATAGGGTCTGAGAGACAAAATATCCGTGCCTAGAACTCGGTGGTATGGTAGTCGTGCCTCGTGAATGGTGTGGATAGTCGAAGAGTGGTTCGCCCAGTGTTGTTCGGAAGTCGAGGAATTCACACACAGCGTATGAAACAATAGTTCACGGGGCGGTGGAGCGAGTATGAAGGGTTCGTACGGGACACTTGGGCCCGAGGTATTGGTATATTAAGAATAGTAGTAGTATGTTTGATGGATGTCGAAGCTCGTGGGCCGTAGTAGTAGCGGGGACGGGGAGTACGAGAAGGGCGAAGACGGGGTAATCGGAACTGGTGGTGGTGGACTAGGTGTGGAATGTCCACTTGTGTACCGGTGGAAAGGATTTGGGACAAGCGGGGGTTTGGTAGAAGAGCAAACGGTGTTTTATTTCGACGCTGGGAACCTGACGTGTTTGCAAGTCTGTTTCCAGTCAGTACAGCGGATGCGTAACGAACCCGCCCAGATCGGGATCTTGGACAAGTCGGTACCTTTGACGCGAGCCTGGAAGGGCGAGCAGGTACCCTCGCTGACCCTCGCTCTCTACGCAGTACCTACGCAGTACCGGTAGTCTCTCTCCTGATCTCCTCGCACTTGGCTCTATAGGTAATGTAATGCCTGGTACCTCTAGGCCTACCAGATTGGCTTTTCGATCTGGGGCGAGTCCAACATCGTATTTCTCGTCCCTGGGTCTTTGTTCCTGGAAGTGCTCACTAAGCAGAAGCGTTAGAGGTAACTGTTGCTCCGGATGAGGGAGAACAGGATTTGAGGATGCCTCCTGCCTACCTGGAGCTACCGCAGCAGTCGTGGAGACGGAAACTAGCCGGCAACAAGGGCAACAAGGGGGACGGGGACTGTCATTGGGACAGCGTCGACTGAGTGCCGTTCCTGGGATGGATGGGCGGAGAGTCACCTAGTCAAAGACTCAAAAGGCGTAGGAAGTGGGCGGCGCTGTTTCGGTCCGGAGTGTGGTCGACGGGATTGGCTGTGTTCGGTTGCTTGTTCGATCCAAAAGCGATCCACAGGCCGCTGACAGACAACAAGAGCACCCGAGTGTTGATCGATCTCGATCGCGGTTGTGGTTGCAAACCTTCAAAGGGCTTGGCTGTGCCTGTTACGTCGCCAGTCGTGGTTCAAGTACCGGCCACGTTCAGAAAGAGCACTGTAGGACTGTGCGGTAGTGCGGGGCTTGAAGCCAATCATATAATTGTTAGGGACGACTGCGGCTGCCCACTAAGGTACGTACCCCTCGATTAGTCCACTCGAGTTGCCCACTGCCCCGCTCTGATTTCGCAAGGTTCGGTACCTTGATGGAGAGCTTTGGAGAGCTTTGGAGAGCTTCAGAAGCCTCACTGCAATGTCTCATGCCCTGACATTGCTTAGAAGAAGCTGTTGAGAGCTTTGATCCCGTCTGTCTATGGCCGTCTTCCATTTGCTACACTTTGTTTGACTATACTTCATCCAGAGCCTTTGGCCCATATTCTCGCGGGCCACATTCCCGCCGTTGGGAATCCAGCTCAGTCCCTTTCGTGAAGACACATGCCAGGACCAGGTCTGCACAAGACGTCGGGGCACCACAGCTTGCATGCCGAGCTCAAGCTCAAATTGGAGATTCCATGCACTGCCACTCTCTCGTTGGTGCCCACTATGTAAACAGCTGTCTTGGCAGCTTCCCGAGTTCTTGGTCGTGACAGCTTTGGAGTCTGCTCGTCCGATGTTGAAGCTCTGTTTTGGTGACTGTTTCGAAAAGGTCTAGAATCCTCGAGTAGCTTAGTTGTCTTGGTGTCTCGCGTAGATCAGCGAATACTCCCAAATTCTTAGCAGTCATTGTCGATCAACCTCTCTGTGAGCCAGATGAGCTCGATTGGGCCTATTTGTCGGATAAAAGAGGTGACAGGGGTAGTCAAACCGCCCTGTCTTATATAATCTGGGCCCGCTGGTATAATTAGCAAAACCCTAATATTAGAGATTCTATATAAAGGATTTACCTAGGAGATCTCTATATAATATATAATCTGCACCCTACTTTCGTATATATATTTTGACCTCTACTCGTACTCGTATTCTACAATTAAAAGTCTCATACGCAATATTAACAATTGCAATCAACCGGGTAAATACAACACTCAACAAACAACAATAAAGATAACAATTTTAAACCTCCTATAACCGATAATATCTATCGATTTTAAAACCGCCGGCGAAATTACCCTTAATAAATCTAAAGATTAATATTTCTAGGAAAAAGGATTTAAAAATAAGGCTTTCAATAAAAAGCTCTAGCCTTTTATCGACCCTAATTTTAAAAAGAGAATCCCCTAGCCCGTTACTCCTCTTAAACCGCTAGTCATTAACTTCCAAGAACCAGCTATCGAAATAACCGAAGAGACCCAAATCCAATAATAAATTCTCAAGTCCACCGAGGAGGAGGGAACCTCTATCAACCCCGGTCCTCCAATAACCAACACCCGAGCCTTTTAAGCCGCCCGGTCCACTACGGCCCCGGCCTAACCCCTAATACCTATTCCCGCTTCGGCTCGAATGCTTATCCTTTCCAAACCGGCTCCTAAAATATCCTTTACCACTAAATACCTAAGTTTTACGTTTAAATCTAACTTCTATAACTATAAAATTACTTTAACTAATTACCGTTATAAGAAGAAGGATTAAGATAAATTTATTCTAAATATTAATAAAGTTAAAGATTAAATAAAAAAGTATACTATTAAAAAGTTTTATTTAACCTACTTCCTAAAAACCTAATCTATTACTATCTAGTACAATAAATTTTATATTTTAATTAACTATAACCCTATTAAAATTAAAAAGGATACCCGCGCTAAATATTAAAAAAAGGTTCGCTTTACTCGTCCCTCTAAGAGTTAAACCGCTTAATCTAAAAAATAGAAAGGAATTATAATTATTAATTAACACTATAAAGTTAATAAATATATTAACGTAGAAAATTAATATTAAAATTTCCTCTAAGTAGTAAATAAATTCTTTAATTCTCCCTTTAATACTTAAATTACAATATATTACTAAATTAAAAATAATAAACTTCACACCTTTATAAATATAGCCCGGAAATTTAAGCAAGCGGTCTACAAAGTATTTCCGTTAAGTAAAAATAGCTCCTAAATCTATAAAGGCGGAGCGTTTAAAATTAGAATTACATTTACTAAAAAAACTAATAGGGATACTCCTAATAACCCCCGGGACAACCGAAATAAAAGGCCGGCTAAAGGTTATTAAAACCGTAATAATAAAAAGCCGAGGAGGGCTTACCCTACTTATAAACGTATAGGTTATTAAATTAAATACTACTAATACGTTAATACCGTTAACCGACTAGAATATTTTAAGGAAAATTCCTATATTCGTACGAAAATAAATAAAAATTATTAAAAAGACCCCAAACTTACCTAACGAGCAAAGGAAATCCTAAAGGAGGCTTAAGCTAAGAAAGATAAGGAAGAGGCATCCTATATTAATAATGTTAATAGTCTTTAATTTAATAATCGGCGTATAGGTAATATAAATTACGAAATAAATTTCTTAATACTAAAACCTTATAATAAAGGGCTAAAATACCTATTAAGAAACTTAACAATTCTTAATTCAAATACAATAATTTATATTTTTAATAAAACTAATCGGTTTAAAAGCCTTATACCCGCAAAGGAAGGAGACTACGTCTAAATAGGAAATAAATCTATTATAATCGAAGGATATAGTTCAATTTACTTAATAATAAATAATAACGAAAATCTCCCTATTAATCTTAAATTTAATAACGTCGTACTTATACTAAAAATAGTTTACAACCTTATATTCCTAAAAAGGTTATTAAAAAAAGGATTATACTAAAATTATTCTTTTAACCCTAATTACTTACATTTCCGCTCAAATAATACTTACCTTTATAATCTCTCTTTAAAATTCAAATAATTTATATTAGAATATATACCCTTCAAAATATATATTAATTAATCCTCTTTTTATATACAATTTCACCGGTTTACTAATAAAACCGCTAAGAAACCTCTAGAGGGCGATACTTTACGCTAATACTTTCGACTTAATTACCTAAAACTAAAAACTTTAATTCAATTAACGGATAAAAAATATAAAGTACGTCTTAAAAGCCCTAATCTCATTTATTACAACTCCTATACAATAATTAAAATAAAGTACTAAATACGTAGAGAAGTTCGCGACGTATTAGAAAGTCCGGGACTATATTTCACTATCGATTTCTTTAATTATCCGCCAATAAAGGTACCCGATAGAAGGATAGTCTCTAATCTAATAATCGTCGTAAATCGCTAATTTAGGATAATATAATTATATTACCTATTAAACCGGATAGCGGACTCAATTATTACTATACTAACGTCGCTATTCAATAATCTTAAACTTTATTATCAAATCCGGTCTAAGGTAATCGAATATAATAATAAAATAACTATAACTAAGCCCCGTATTACTACCTTCTTAATAAAAAGAAATATAATTATCGAACCTTCGGCTCCGTATACCCAAATATAGAACGGTAGCGCCGAACGCTCGAAGGGTATAATTAAAGAAAAATCAACAACTATAAAAGAGGGGGCAAAACTACTTTAAAAACTCTAAAGAAAAATTACAATAGTAGTAATATATCTATTAAATATAACCCTACGGTAGGAATATAATTAAAAGTCCCTAAAAAAGCACTTTACAACCTATATAATAAATCGCAACAGCGGTTAATAAAGGATAATACTATAATTATTATATTTAAAAGTATATAATTATAAAGCTTTTGTACTTACAATTAATATCCTATATAATTAAAAACAAATTCAAAAGCTCAAGAGATATATTTAAATAAAATATTTAATTAACTATTAGTCTAATAATATCTACTATATTTAGAATCTTTATACAAACTAAATAATCGCGATTAGGGACGTAATTTTCAATAAAAACGAAATCTTTATAAATAATATCGAAAAATTCTATAACACCCTTAATATTTCCCTTAAAGAATTAGCCGTACAATTAAACGATATTTATCAACTAGATTTCAATATATCCGACCCGCTACCGACTAAAAATATTAAAGTAAAAGATAAAGAAATTAATCCAATCGTTAAATCCCTACCTACTACTAATAGAATTACAATTTCCAAACCGACCGAATTTATATATATATAAAAAGAGGAAAGATAAATAAATTAAGAAGGTAAAGGTATTATAATTACCCCGGCGGCAACCCTAAAACTATAGCCGCAAAAGGATTAATAAATAACAATAATAAATAAAGAGGAAGAAACAGGTTATATGACAAGGCGGGGATATATCTGCCTACACAGCTAAACCTATAAAAAATAGGACGATATTCACTTACTAATAAATATCGGGATATATTACTATATAGGACCGTTATAAGGGATTTAACCCTATAATACTACCTTCCCCTAAAAGAAGCTCTATAAGAGCCAATACTAAAACCCTCCCCTAAGGGCGTATCGGTCGAAAGGTATCTCCTAAATATAAAGCGCTTATATAGTATTATTTAAAAGGGCGGCCTTCGTTAGAAGGGTATACCTTTCCAATAAGTTTACCGGCTAGATATTTAATTATTGCGGTCGCATTTGTCTTTATACGAATATTTCTAAGGTTACTTATATTGCGGCACTTCAAACTATTTACTTCTATAATACGGGATTAAACCGTAGAGGAGACGGAAAACTGTACGAAAAACCCGCCTTCAAATACCCCAGCCGGGAATTGAACCTACCGAGTAAGTGAATATACTATAATAGGGCGGGGATATATCTACCTATATAGCTAAACTTATAAAAGATAGGACGATATTCACTTACCAATAAACATCGGGATGCATTACTATATAGGACCGTTACAAGGGATCTAACCCTGTGACAGGTTATCTTACCCCTCTAAAAAATCTAATATTATTCCTTATTAATAGCCTTAACGTATCGTACCCTTAAAAAAACTAGCCAACGTACAATAAATACCTCTATTAAATCGGGTCTTTTTTAATTATTTTAAATAAAATAAATATTAAATTATATAAAGGATAATTCATCGATAAGGAAACCCTTAACTAAATAAAACGCTTAGGGATCAGCGAAGAAGAAGAAAAGTTCTCTAATAATTTAAAATTAATTAAGGATATTATAGACCGTTACAACGTCCTTAAAACCTTATTTATACTTTACAAACGAAATTTCCCTCCCTTTCCTCGTCTTTATAAAAATCTCTAAAGTTATCCCTTTAATAATATCTTTACAAAAGTAAAGTAAGAATATATAAATAATTACAAGGAAAAGAAATCGTAAATATAAATTAACTAAAACAAGTAATTAATTAATAAAACTATTATTCTTCTTAATTCTATATAGGTATATACGTACAAATTCAATATAGAAGGCTACTTCTTCAAATATAAAACTTATTTAATTATACGAAGAAATTAATAATTACGCGACAACGTACGCGAAACGTACGTTACTACCCTCGTAATCCAATCCTTCCGGATTATAATAACTATTACTACTTACTTTAATTTCGAATTTAAATAGTATAATACTATTAACGCTTTTATTAATATAATACTAGACGAAATTATTTATATAAAAATACTATACAATTAAGTATATCGAAGTAAAATATTAAAATTACTACGAACCCTCTACGGTTTAAAACGTTCTCCTCTACTTTAGTAAAAAGAATTTACTAAAACCCTAATAAAAGCTAACCTAGCCCCCATCCTTATAGAACTATACATTTTAATCTATAAGAATATAATTATATTCTTCTATATTAATAATATTATCCTTACTTATAAAATAAAATATTCGCCGTTAATAGAAAGAATAATCGCTACCTTTAAAAAGTACTACTAACTAACCGGTAATTATAATATCTAATAATTCTTAAATATCGAAGTTATTCAAAACCGCTATCGCTAATTAATTTAATTGTCTTAACGAAAATACATTTTCAAAATAATAAAAAGAATTATATAAACTAAGAAAGCCCCTAATACTTCTATAATACTTAAAAAACTAATCGCTTCGCTAAAAACCGCTATTTAATACTCAATTAAAAAATACTAAAAAACGGTTAGCGCCATTCTCTACCTTACCGTTATTACCAAACTAAATATCTCCTTTACTTTATCCTAATTAATTCGCTTCCTTACGAACCCTAAATAAATTTACTACTTAACGATTATATAATTAAAAGCCTACCTTCGAAGTACTAATCACTATACCCTCTAATTAAAAAGAGGCGACGGCTTCGAAATTTATATTAACTTATCCTTTACTAATAACTCTTCGGATCGACAGAGCTCCTAAGGTTTCGCAATATAATTATTCGGTAATACTATCGACTAACGAACTAATAAGCAAGATATAGTAACGACCTTAATAATAGAAGCCGAATTACTATCCCTTATTCAAAGAGCAAAGGAAAATATATAGGCAAAAAGGCTCTTCGATTCCCTTACCCTTCAATTTAAACTCGAAATCGTACCCCTCGGTTATAATAATAAACAAACGATCCGCCTTATTACTAAGGAAAACTCTAAACTCTAAACTAAGTTTAAGCATATTAATATTTATAATTACTAATTTAGAAAAGGACAATAACGAAACTTCGTCAACGTATACTATATACTAATAAAGCAAATAATTGCTAATAAACTAACGAAGGCGCTAAATTTATATAAATATCTTAAATTTATAAAGTAACTTAACCTAATAAATATTAGAAAAATAAAAGGAAAGAAGAGGGAACTATTAACAATTAAAGTAAATCACCTAATTATTATTACGATGCACCAGCTCACGTAGTTCCGTATCGCGTAGTTGGGTACAAATGAATAAATAATTAAAGTTAAAGAAGGAAAGAGAGAGAGGTTAAGATCTGGGCTCTAGAGTTGCACCCTTATATAGGATGCGCCTAGATTCTACCAACCTCGACCGCCTTCCTTATCTAATCTAATAATGCACGTAAATGCGATATATAGGTCGTAGTATTAATTGAATGGTCGTGCAGTTAATGCCGACCGTGCAACCAATTAGAGTACTCGTATTAATAGTACCGGTAGGTCCTGTGGGTCTTGTCGATGAGACGAATGGGATGTGGTCTATGGCACTGGATCCCAGTCGTTATACTACCCTCCCCTCCGGGTTGAGGCTTAGCCCTAGAGCCTTAAGAAGAAAGAAAAAATTTTGATACAAATATAAATCGAATACTTCTTCCAACGTCCTTCTATTTCTTCCTCACTATCGTTTTCCTTTTTAAACCAATTCGTAATCCTTCTACTAATTTATCGTTATCGTCGTAGGGCGCCTTATTACCCGCCAATTATTGAGCCAGGCGTTTAGGGGGTCCTAACATCGTAGGGTTCGTATTGTAATATTCTTTTAAGAGCTCTATTAAATTAATGAAGTTGCTTGCTAATTAGAATTCTAAGTCGGGGTCCTAACCTTTCTATTCTACTTAGTATTCTAACTTTCCTTTCGTTACTTTTGATGAAATGACCTTTAAAACTTCCTATTCTTCCTAATTACCGACCAGTTTACCGGTTGGGTTTTCGTTACTTTGCCCAGGTAGGGGGTTATTAATATATTTCTTTAAATAGTTAATATAGTAGACGGTTGCGCTTTTCTATCCTTTAAGAACTTCTAATTCGTAAAAGTATCCTCTTATAGTTTTAATCCTATAAGGAATTTGCGTTTGCCGTTAATCGAATTTGTTATTAGGGCGGTCCGTAATCTATCCTCTTTTAATAATAAAAACGCGGTTTCTAATACCGAAGTTGGGTTCCTTTCTATATTTATTAATTTAAATTGTTTACTATTATTAGGCTTTATTAATAGCGTAACGTATAGTTGTATAGAAAGTCTTTAGCCGATCGATTAGTTGGTAGGCTTTTTATTAGTTAATTTCGGTCTTAGGAAGTCTTAATTTAATACAGTTTTCCTAATCTAGTATATTGGGTATAGGAAAACTTATAATAATTTTTTTAGGGGATAAGCCGTTTAGATTGTTGTAGGGTAGGCTTATTTGAGTTGCGTTTAGCGTTAGAATGAACTTTGACTAATCGTTTTAATTGTAGTTAATATAGGGTTTTAACTATTAATTGATATATTGGTATAGATTTTTAATTTAGCTAGTAGTCTATAAGTGACCGGATATAGTTAATTTTTATTTAATATTTAATAAGGAGGCTACTTCTTAATTATTTGTAATACGAATTGGGGGCTTCTATCGTTAATTACTTCGTTAGGAAGACCGAAGAGTCGATATGGGCTTCGGTAGTATAAGATAGCGGTATCTTTAGCAGTAATTGTATTTTTGTAAGGGATATTTTAATTTGCCTTAGTAAATCGGTCTATAATGACTATTAGTATATTGTAATTATATTTGTCCTTAGGTATTAATTTGAAGTCGATTATTAGGGACTTTTATACCCGGTAGTCCTCCTTTAGAGGAATCGAGTATATTAATTTAGGCGTCTTATCTTTAAGCGCTTTTAATATTTTATACATCTAATAGTTAACGATATAACGGTCTACGTTAACGGCTAATCTTATTTACTAATAACGTTTATAAATTATATATTTAATTTTATTTTGGTTTAGGTATACCGAGGTAACCAGGTAGTATACCGCTTCGATAAATCTAGTTTATAGATTATTATTTTCTAGGACTACTAATTTATAATTTTTGGTTAGTAAACTATCTTTAACGACGAAGGGAGAGCCTTTTCCTTTTACTTTTTTTTTGTAGATTAATAGTAATTTTACGGATCGGTTAATTTAAATTAATTCGTTGGTTAAATTATAATTAACTTCTAATTTTAATTTAGCAATTTCAATATTAATTACTTTATCCTCCTCCTTTAAATTAATTAGTATATCCGCCGGTTTATTGCTAGCGAAGGTAAAGAATCCATTATCGGTAGGTTTAAATATTCGTAAGGTAAATTAGTCTTCCTTTTTATCTTTAACGGTCTTTAAATCTTCTAATTTGTAAAATAATACGTTAACTACAACGTTCTCCTTACTAAGGCGGTAAATTATTTAGAATTAGTATTTTAATAGAATTTTAAATTAATAGACTTATTTACTATTAAGTACCCTCTTTGTACTAAAATATTCGAATACTTAATAATTTATAAATATTATAAAGGGCTTGGTATTTTTTAATTCGGGTTACTATTCTTTAATCTTTTTTATTATAACTATTAATTCTTTATTATAGATAGGGTAATTAAATTTTATTAAATTTATAGTTTTTAAATAGAATACAACCGGATATTAATCGCCGTCGTTTTAGAATTAATTTATTATACCTACGTAAATTCTATTATTAGCATTTATTTCGATTCGTATTTCCCTTTCGTAATCGAAGTAATATAGGATAGGCGCGTTAAGGAAGCTCCTTTTTAAAGTGTCGAACGCCTTTTTATAACAATTATTCTATTTGAAAGCTAAATCTTTCTTCGTTAGGTTCGTTAATAGCTTTACTATCCGATTAAAGTTTTTAATAAACTTCCAGTAGAAATTATAGAAATTTAGGAAGGTTTATACGCCTTTTATTATAATTAGCTCCTTCTATTCCTTTACGGCTACTACTTTTTCCGGGTCTATTATAATACCGTTAGTATTAATAATAAAACTTAAAAATTTAATTTTAATTATATTAAATTTATACTTTTTAATATCGGTTTATAGCCCCGCTTCCCCGAAATATTATAATACTATATCGATATATTTATTATAATCCTCCTAATTATCGGAATAGATTAAAATATTATCGATGTAAGCGTTATAGAAGTTATCGAAGTAATTTATTAGGACTTTATTAATAAATTTTTAAAATAACGAAGGTCCTCCTATAAGGCCGAAGGGTAATATTTTATATTTATACGTTCTATATTATATTCGGAACGTTATTAAATCTTTATAATTTGGGTATATTCGAATACGATAGAACGCTTATCGGATATCGATTTTAGTAAAGACTTTTACTTAACCGATTTATATTAGCGTTTCGTTAATAAGGGGTAAGGGATATTAATCTTTCTTCGATAAGGCGTTGAATTTACGGTAATTTATATAGAAATGTAGACTTCTATTAGCTTTAAGTATAAATAATACGGGTGCCGCCTATAGTATTGAACTAGCTTCGATGAATTCCTTTTGGAGATTATTAGTAATATATTGCCTATATTCCTCTAATTCTTCAAACATTATTTTATATAAAGAATTATATCCGAAATTTTAGAGGGATTTACTTTCCTCGAATTCGATTTTGTAGTTAATTTTCTCTTTAAATTTTAAGAGTATATTAGAGTCCTTTTTATTAAAGACGTTAATATAATTCTAATACTTCTTTAGAAACTTTTCTATTACTAATTATCGGTATTCTTCTTTATCTTCTAATAGTAATTCGGATTATTTTACTTCGATAATATTATTAATTTCGTAGAGATTAATTTCCTTAAGGATCTTTCTACGCTTGGCGTAAAAATTTATAACTACGGCGCTTATTAAGGCGTAGTCCCGAGGGCGCTATTTAGTCTAACTGAAGGCTCGTTTTATACGGTATAGTCTTTAAATATTGCGGTAAAGGTATAAATCTTTATTTTATTTGTAGGAGTTTTAAATTATCTCTAGCTTTATAATTTCTATTTCCGAAGTATATTTATATTTAATATTATTAAAGAATTCCTATTCTATTTAGTTAATATTTATTAATATTAGAGGGTCTCTACAATTATAATATTTAATCGTATAGATACCCTTTGGCTTCTAATTAGTATTAGGGATTTTTTTAGGGGTTTTAGTATATTTCTTTCTTTAAATTTCTTCCTTAATTGCCGATAGAAATTCTTACTTTTACTTTTCTAATTTAGCGATCGTTTCCTTTACTACTTTTACTTTAGCCTCGTTTTACTTCTTTACCTCCTCCGTTTTATTTTATAGTTCCTTAATAACGGTATTTAGTATTTTAGTTTTATTTTCCACTTCTTACTTAGGTAAACGGATTTATAATAAGGTACCGTCCGTTCGCCTTTTATCCTCTATATTTATAAGACGTTCTTTTCATTTTACGTCCTCTTAAAAGGAAGGGTTTTGAAATAATTTCGGTCGTTTATTAATATCGATATCTTTATTTAACAGTACTTTTAATAGACCTTTTAAGAAGATTAATTAGTTATTATTGTAATTAAGTAGGACTTTATTTTCGTTTAACTATAGTTTTTCTAATATTATGTTTTTTAATATTACCGGTAGGACGACCATCTATTAGTTAAAGAATTTATAATTTTATATTCGGATAGCGGCCTTTATTATTTAAAAGATAATATCGGGTTTAATGTTTTTATAAGGCTTAATGTACCCTAGTTAGAAATTAGTCTTACTTTCGAATTTTAAGTATTTAATTAATTTGTTAGCGAATTTCTAATTTAGAAGAATATAAGTATTTGTTTCCGTATTAATAAGTGCGTCGAAAGTAGAAATAAATAATTTATTGTAAGTTACGCTATATTTAACGGTAAAAGGCGGGCCTTTTCCTAAATAATTTTATAAATTAAATTTGTTTGTATTATCCGTTTTTTTTATTAATATATATATTAATACTTCGCCTAGACGGGAAATTAATTTTTCCGGGCGTTTTAATTTTTTAAATCCGAATTTAAATCCTTTTTAATAATTATTTTAATCTCGTAACCGTTATTACCCTTACTTTTATCTTCATTTAATTCGATTTCCTTATTAGGGAGTTTAGCGCGTATAGCGTAGATTTTAGCATTGTAGGCTTTAAAGAATTTTTCGTAACGAAGGTAATTAGGAATTATATAATTAAGCTCGTAATAAATAAAATATTTCCCTTTTTATTGTAGTTTACGGGTTTCCTTTTTAGACGGTTTTTTATATAAGAAGGATAAACTAGGTAGGCGGTTACGAGGGGGGCCGAAGGCGGTATTTTTAAATGGCTTTTTAAAATTATTAAATACTTTTCTTACAGAGGCCTTTTTATCTTTATTATTCGGTTAATTTATATAGAAGTTTTCGTTAAGGCTTTGAAGAAGTTCGACGTAGGCATCGTAAATATAGTTAATATAATAATTGGTTTTAGCGTAATTACGAAGTCGAGTAGTAATTTTGCAATAGAATTCCGATTTCTACTAGGAGTCAAAAATATTATAATAACCAATTAGACGAGTAAAGGCTACTTTGAAATCGCGGAAACGATCCGAATAATATATTACTAAGCTTTCGTACTCCTTACGAACCTTCTCGTTAGTATTAAAATCGTAGTAATTTAATTATAAATAGTTTATAAGGTCCTCGATTATATTAATATATAATTTACTAATATTAGGGCGAATAAAAGGGTAAAGGTTCTTTAACGTTTATTTAAAAAGCTTAGAAATAACTTTTTTAAAGGCGGTTTCGTTATCGGCGAAGTGATTAGTATTCGTACGAAAACGGTTAGTTATTTAGAAATACTATATATCGAATTTAAATTTATCGTTTTCCTTACTAGAAAAAATAGAGATATTTACTTTAATTATTTTATTATAACGACAATTTCTTTTAAAAGAAATAGTATTAAAAGGAGTACTATTCTTTTTACAACGGAAACGTTTATTATTATTACGAGGGATATAACGCGGGTTGCAAAGGGGGTTGCAATTATTATTATTATTATTATTATCAGTTAGATTATTATTGTCCGGATTATTACTACTAGTTCCGAAGTAGTATAAGGCAAGTTTAGAAAGGGTACGTTATTCCTTATTACAGCGACTATTATTAAGGGTTTTAGAAGGTCGGCGGTCGGGAATTTTATTATTACGACGAATAACGTTAATTATAAGGATAATATTGGAGGAACGTTTAATAAATTTAAAGAAAGTAATTCTTTCTTTAGGTTTAGACTTAATTGGTTTAATAGGTTTAGGAATAGGTTCGGTATTATTTAATTCCTTCGCACTTATATTAGCGACGTTTAATAACTGGTTTAAATTATCGACTTAGGCTTATAAATATAAGATTTTAAAATTATATTATCTTTATATTACTTTAAGGTTTTCGATATAGTCCTTCTTAATACCTTTTATTTAATTACGGGCCTAAACCTCTATAGTTAGTATCGATGTTTTATAAATTTTAATAATTATATCGATCGCGTCGTTAGCTTTTTTACTTTACTTATTATATTTATAACGAAGATTATCGTTTTTAGCTTAGAAGTTATAGACCTTCTTATTTAAATTATTTTTATCTATATTAGTAGCCGCTAATTACTATTCTAGGTCGATTAGACGGTTAATTAACTCTAATTTATTATTACCCGTACTTAAGTAATTATTAATATTGGTTTAATATTCTTTAGCTTTTTAAGCGAAGTATATAATTTATTTATTTATTTTAACGATAGTTTCGTAAATATAACGAAGCGTACATACTACATTTTTAATAATACCAATAAAGGTTTCTAATACGTAAATTTTAATATTAATTTCTCCCTATATAGCGTTAGGGTTTTGGTTAATTAGAATTAGAAACTCCTAGAAGGTTAAGGGGCTATTTTAATCTCGGATAGCTAACGAAGATTAGCTTTATTAAGTAATAGGGTAAAAGTTAATAATGCAATTTCCTTTATTATTTTTATTATTATCGCTAATAAGATTAGTATAGTTAGTATTATTTATAATAATTTTATTTGCTTTTAATATATAGTAGCGTATTTTTATTAACGGGTGAAGGTTGTTTATATAAAGGGTAAGGTTATTAATAAGGTTTTATCGAGGTTATTAATTGTTATTTATTAGGTAGGTAATAGAAGGGGATAGGGATTTGGCCGATAGGTCGACTATTTTATCGTTGAATTCCTTAGCGTCGATAGAGATACGGCGTATTTAGGAATTATAGGTTGTAATATTATTATGGCGAATATTAGAAACCTAATCGAAATTGCTATAGTTTAAACGAATATATCGGTAGGTAATTTTATTATCGGCGTACTATTTATAAGGAGGTACGTATTTACAGACTGTATTAGGGTTAAGGTTTGTAATTTTATTATTATTCATATTGGGGTTTAGAGGCAAACTAACTTTAAAGGTAAATTTTATACTTTACTTAAATCGTATAGCGAACTTTGAAAGAGTTTCCTTCGAAGTATCGAAGAGGAATAATTTTCTTTTGAGTTATTTATTGAGAATATAATATTTTTTAGAAGGGGTAGAGGTATTAATTAGTTCTTCGAACGATTCGTCGTTATTTTCGTCCTCTTAGTTAGGGTTACCCTCGATATTATCCGGTTATTCGAACGAGGATTCGTTATTATAGTAATAATTATTATTATTATAATTAACGGTATAGGGTTATTCGGTTTATTATTTATTATTAGGGACGAGAGGACGGCCCGAAGGTACGTTTTGGGCGGGATTAGTTATAATAGTTAATTCTTATTATAATCGGTAGGGGAATGTTGGGTTTAAATAGATATTGGGTTTACAATGTCGGCGAGGCGATATTTTCGGGGTCGGAAATCGACGAAGCGATTTATTGGGTTTTCGGGTTTAAATTAGGATATTATAATACCTTCTTAGATAGATATAGTAAATTTTAATTAAGTATTACGATATATTAATTTATATAGTTCCGTATTGCGTAGTTGGGTATAAATGAATAAATAATTAAAGTTAAAGAAGGAAAGAGAGAGAGGTTGAGATTTGGGCTTTAGAGTTGCACCCTTATATGGGATGCGCTTAGATTCTGCCAATTTCGACCGCCTTCCTTATTTAATCTAATAATATACGTGAATGCGACATGCGGGTCGCGGTGCCAATTGAATGGTCGTATAGTTAATGCCGACCGTGTAGCCAATTAGGGTGCTCGTATTAATGGCACCGGTGGGTCCTGTGGGTCTTGTCGATGAGACGAATGGGATGTGGTCCATGGCACTGGATCCTAGTCGTTACAATTATAAAGATTAATAAGGAGGACTAGGGAGAAAAGACCTATTAAGCGATAAAAAGAAGGAATAAATATTAATATAAATATAAACTACCTTCCTATACAATACAACTAAGAGGACCTTTATAAAATTAAGAAATTCCAATACAATAATTAATCTCTATAAAGTAGAAAAGGCAAAAAGATTAATCCCGGCAGGGTTCGAACTTACAACCTTTAAATATAGTATTTAATAATAATCCATTAACTATACTATTAAAAATACTTAAAAAATAGTAGACGGTTAACTAAGATTTTACCCCAATACTCTAACCGCTAAGCCACAAGACCCCGCTTATTAGAAATAATACTATCGACCTTCTATATTTATAGGATATAACTACGGGCAATACTTTTAAAGGTAACCGCGGGAGGAAATTGAGAAAAATGGGTACAAATCTATAAATAGCTTCAATTTCGCCAACTTCCTAAATTAAATCCAATTCAACTAGAAGGGTATATCGGATAAAAGAAGTAACAAGGGTAGTCAGACCGCCCTATCTTATATAATCTAGGCCCGCTAGTATAACCAACAAAACCCTAATATTAGAGATTCTATATGAGGGATTTACCCAAGAGATCTCTATACAATACACAGTCTGCACCCTACTTTCGTACATACATTTTGACCCCTGCTCGTACTCGTATTCTACACTATTCATACTGAGGGAGCATTCACACATTACTTAGAACATCTCAATTCAGAGCCGCAAAATAAAATTAACACAAGGCCCCGGCTTCAACTCGAAGCATGGCGCAGTCTTCTCAGACCTCGAGGGGAGTGTGGTTGTGGATACCGCCAAAGTTGAGGCTTGATACGGGCGGTGGATGGTGCTGGTGTCGGCCGGTATCGTAGACTGCTGTCCCGCTACGTCATGTTGACGCTACAGCCTCAATTCCCAAAACAGTGATGAATTGATAAAGATACGTAGCAGGGAGGTTATTAATGGGATCGTCAGTCCTCATCTTTCGATACCTTACCTTTTACGATCCACGGCAGTGCAGCATTTGCAAGGGGTCCCGGCCTGAGTTTGCTTTATAAAACTGCTCCGAGAGCATGCCTCGACAGCAGCTTGAGCAGCTCCCGCAAGGGCCTGGTGCGTGTCTGCAGTTAAGATGTGATCCAGCTTGACCGCGTACCCAGCAATGCCAGCTTCAGATGAAGCATCTGAACGTTTGACAGACAGGAGTTAGGGTCCAGGGGTATCACGGCGGAGGGATAACTGGGCAGAGTCTCAACAAGTTGAACAAAAAAAAAGAAATGAGCTTGTGCTTTGGGGACGCAAATTCTAGCTTCACCTGGTACCGAGATGGCAACAATGGGAAGTTCCGGAGTGTGACTTAAAATCGAGATGTGATTACCAAGTTCGGAGGTCATCAAGTCGATGTGATGCCGAATTGCCGAGTAAGCCGAGCTACTAAAGAATTGGGCATTAACACCACGCAACGTGCAACATATGTAAAAGGGATCATAACACTGTGTGTCTTCGCGATGCATTCCGTCGAGGTTTTGCTATCGCCGCTTCAGTGTCGTGATGGTTGAACAGGGTGTTGGCGCCCTGTTGTGCTGCCGATTATCTCTGGCCGTGTCGTTGCTTCGACTTGGTTCCCGACCGCTGTCTTGTCTGTTCGAAGGATGGTCCGGAGAATTTGCTCCGGTCAAACAGCCAAGAAAGGACAGTGCGCACTGGAAGCCGCTTGGAGACGTGAGAGGTACGTGCCCGTTCAGAATGCACTAACAATTCTCCAAACCCCACTTCTTTCTTATATCTTCGCTGGGCCAATAAGACAATCCCAAGTCCGACACATGTCTGAATCCGTACCAGTTGTTCTCCGCTCAGAAGCTTCCTCTTCTCTTTGCGTTTCACTTCTAATGCAGTGCTTCCAACCTCTTCAGGTTTAAGTCTGGTTACGACGCTGCTATATTGAGCGGCAGGAGAAAAGCTTACCATGCCCCCAGAGCTGTTGCCACATACACCGGCCCGGAGCTAACCCAATCGCCCGGAGAGAAGCTCCCGCAAAGAGTTTGCCTTTGCTTCCAAAGCATCCATTGTGATGTGCGATGTTCGATGTGCCGAGAAAGAAACTGGCTTGGCATCACCACAACTAGCAAGTGACAGTCGTCGGAGACTTGCCCGTGGCGATGAAAATTCAAAAAAATGCAATACGAGCGGTTGGGCAGGTTGGGGAAACACGAGCAAAGGGGGGGAGGGGGCGGGTATGGGATTTCAGAATGCCATGCTCCGCCGCCATGCGATTGACGTTTTTGGTTCCCGTCCGCTGTCCCCACCTGTGCCGTGCCTGCCCCGCTCCACCGTTGCGTCATTCTTACACTCTCCCTTATCGATAAAGGCCGATTCTCTCAAATTCTTAATTGCTCTCCAGATTCCAATTGATGTCATTCTCTTTCGACGACAATTCGAGAACCGCAAATCTCAGGGTCGCGCACTCCATTCAGTCCCGTTCATCCGTATGACCCCAGATCCCTTGATCTTCAAGAGTCCGCTACCATAGCATCATCCAAGGACTAAATGGTACGACTACATCTGCATGTTGTCGGCTGTCAACCAAGCAGTATGTATGTACCTGTGGAGCCGCCAACGGTGACAGTTTGTGACAATGCAAGTCACTTGAGGCCACGGGAAAGCACTTCACATGCCTTGCTAACTATCCCGAAGAGCCTCACTACTATTTTCCCATGCCGAGTTTAGCTCGACCCACTAATGTAACGGGGCGCCTCCATCCCATATACGCCGAGTGTCTTTTGACTCTTTGGTGCCAATCCTATCCCGGTCCTTGAGGCCGGTTTAGTACACTAGCACTAACTCTCGGCAGAGCCGTTACAGATCAGAACAACAAGCTCAAGGTTAAGTCCGAGTCCACCGCCATGTTTAAGCACGTTTTCACAGGTTCTCAGCCATTCGTCAAGTATACTCGCACATATCCAGTGAGGTATAGCGCAAATCTTCTCGTCGATCCGTCCCCTCGCTTCAGGTTCGGGGAGTTTTTGCTTTTCGTTATCTCTTATCACTTACACCTACCTGTACGTTGTGCGGTACCTTTTAAGGTCTGGCCGGAGACTTGCTCCTCTCCCGCAACACCGATCATTCGTTTCCTTGTTCTAAGATATTCTGCAAATCTGGAATCCTCTCCACAAAAATCGATTAGATTTTCATGCTTTCGTCATTATACATGCTTACCCCGACCATCGACGTCCAAGCGAACAAATACTTCGTCAGGTCTACAAAATCGACCGTCTGACTAGCGGGGGCTATATGCCTTCCCCCAGATGCCGCATCCAAAAATGGTACAAACGTCCAACAACCATTCTGGTAACATAAGCCAGCCCATTATATTCAAGCCACCGCCGGAAGATATCGCGAAGTTTTGGACGGGTACAGACGGGTAAACCACCAGAAAGCCAGGCCGGAATGGTTCCGTCCGCCACATAACAAAACACAGCACAGACTTTGGTTTGTAAGAATTGTAAGGATTTATGTAATCTTAACAATCGCCATCTTTTCCCAAGATCTCAGGATCCCCTCTCCCACTCGAGCGGGACGGGAGTAAAGAGGTCCGCGCACACGCAGTAACTCTTCATAGCACTACAAAACCTGTGCCTCGAGCGTGCCTCCGTGCATACTGTGTAGGTACCTACCATGTACGCACACAATGCCAGCGCAATTGCACACATAAGCAGGTCCCATGTCTTCTACACTTCAGACGAAAGCTCGGGAGTTGGAGTTCCCGTGCGCTCGAACCCGTTTTCGTCTGGTATCGCGATGTCACGGGAATTCGCGATGTCATTGCGCGCGATTCACTAACCTCAACTGCCGAGTGGCGGAATTGGTAGTCGAGTCGTGTAACGTCGCTCCCGTCTGTGTAAAGTTTTGTTTTTCACTCCATGCGCTTCCCATCTTTGTCTTTATGTGTCCATGTCACACCGTTATCGCTTCCGTCTCATGCTGCAATGAAAAAACTGTCATTACTTAGCAAAAGGTGCCCAAAAAAAACCAAAACATCGCCAAAGCAGCATTGCAGAGGAGAAAATGGAGGAACAACATTCCAAAGGAAAGAACAGCTCCAGAAAGGGAGCAAAAAGGAGAGAACAACGGAAGACAAAAACCAAAAAAGAGAAGGCGTTGTGAACGCCGGGAATTGAGCCCGACGTGGGGGTCGAACCCACAACCTTGAGATTAAGAGTCTCACGCTCTACCGATTGAGCTAGCCGGGCAGCTGAAAGCTGCCATGATTGGTTGATTGTGATGTTCAGGAGTAGGCCTTATGTAGGCATGTTCACAGGAAGTTTTGCATCGCTCGCGTTACGCTTTTCAGCAAAGGGTGCATGCAGATGAGAGAGTGCTTGGTAGACAAGAACATCAGTCGTGTTTTCTTCGGCGCCGGGTCGGGAGGTATCATTTAGAGGTCAGGTTGAGCAAAGGAAGAAAAGCGAGAAGAATTGGGAGTGATTCAAATGGCGAGTTGAAATGTCGGATGCAACTTAATTCACAAGTGACAAGAAAGCTTTCATAACAGAATCAGAAACTGGCTAGTAGCAACATCGGACTTTGTTAGTCAACAAGACAAGTCAAACCACAGCGCGGACATGTAAGTAGACCACTGCAAAAGCGAACGGACATGGAACGCACTACCTTCATGTCAATTTTTTTTTCTTTTGTTGCAGACAGGAAAAAAAAGGGAGCATAGAAGTCAAGCCAAGAAACAAACCCAAAAAGAGAGTTCCCAAAGGTGGATTTCCACGCACAAAAAGCGCAAAAAGAAACGTTGGTCTCTCCCGCCGGGAATTGAACCCGGGTCTCGAGCGAATCGAACTGCGATGTTCAAGCTTGACAAGCTCACATACTGACCACTATACTACGGAAGATTTACAGTTGTGACGCAACTGTCGTAGTTGGTTGTTGAAAACCGGGTCGCGCAAGTGGGTTTATATGCCACCTTTTATCACCGACTATCAGGCTTGCAGTTTGTTGCATTCGACGAACATGTTGTTCCTGGACATTAACAATGCTCGAATACATAGAGGTAACATGCATGCATGTGCTGTGATGCAAGCTTCAACTAAAATTTGGTTGAAATGGAATTCAGAAAAGCTGAAATTTATTCGCTGAAAGAACAACAATCCTAGTACAATATCATCAAGTCATAATAACATCCACCCTTTCTATGGCCTCCAAACGCCATTTTACCTCCCCTCCTTCCTTCTCACTCGATATCTTTGATGCTCCATCCTCTCTCAAGACCTTCTAGTCTTCTATCCCCTCCCTCCCTCATCCGCTCACTGAAGGTGCTGCTCACTAGCCACCCTCGGCTGCCCCTTACTCCACAACCCCGTATGCGGCCACGTCCAATTCTTCAAAAACGGCGGATCCATACCGACCTCGAACGCCATGGCCTTAGCCTTAAGCTGCTCGTTCTTCAGCTGCTCTCTCGCCGCCGCTCCGCGGTTGCCCAGCAGGCCCGTCATGCGATCGATAGCCTCCATCGCGAGACTGAACCTGTCCGTACCGTTGCGGATGGCCAGCTCCAGGGGAGTATCGATATTGCCCTTCTCGCGGTATCCGCGCACGTGCACGTTGTGGGAGCCCGGCCGCTTGTAGGTCAGACGGTGGACGAGCCAGGGGTAGGAGTGGAAGTTGAAGATGACGGGCCTGTTGTCGGTGAACAAGGAGGTCCACTCGGCGTCCGTCAGGCCGTGCGAGTGCTCGTCGTGCGAGATCAGCTTGAAGAGGTCGACGCAGTTGACGCAGCGAATCTTGAGCTCGGGGAAGTGCTGCAACAACAAATCGATGGCGGCCAGGGACTCGTGCGTCGAGATGTCGCCGCACGAGGCCATGACCAGGTCCGGCTCCTCGCCGCGGTCGCTGCTGAATTGTGGCCAGATGCCGATGCCCTTGGTGCAGTGGATGATGGCGTCGTCCATGGGCAGGTACTGCAGGTGTTCCTGCTTGTCGGCCACGATGACGTTGACGTAGTTGGACGAGCGCAGGCAGTGGTCCGTCACGGAGAGCAGGCAGTTGCCGTCGGGCGGGAGGTAGATGCGGACTACCTCGGGGCTCTTGTTGGCCACGACGTCGAGGAAGCCGGGGTCTTGGTGGGTGAAGCCGTTGTGGTCTTGGCGCCAGACGACGGCGGTGAGAAGGATGTTGAGAGAGGCGACCTTGTTACGCCATTCGACCTCCAAGCACTTCTCGAGCCATTTGCAGTGCTAAAACCAATGTTAGTGATGGTCTTGTGGTAATAAAGAGGGGAAAACGTACCTGATTGACCATTGAGTCAATGACATGAATGAACGGCTCGTAACTGTTCAGGAGACCGTGGCGACCGCTGAGGATGTAGCCTTCCAGCCAACCCTCACAGGTATGTTCTGAGAGCATCTCCATCACACGACCCTCGGGGGCCAAGTTACCGCCGTCCTTATCCTCATCAAAGTACTCGCCCAGCCAGACCTTCTTGCCCGCTTCGTAAACCTTCCCGAGCTTGTTGGACTCGGTCTCGTCGGGACCGAAGAGTCGGAAGCTGGTAGGGTTCTCGGCAATGATATCTCGGAGGAACGTGGACATGTTGGTCATGCTACCCGCCATGGTCGACGCCGGTTTGTCGACCTTGAGAGCATACTTGCGGAAGTCAGGCATCCTCAGTGCTTTCCTGATGGTGCCACCGTTGGCGACGGGGTTGGCACTCATCCGTCGCGTTCCAGTCGGGCAGAGTTCTTTGAGATCTTTGCTGATCTTTCCATCTTTGAAGATACGATCTGGCTCGTAGCTCTTCATCCACTGCTCAAGAACTTTGAGGTGCTCGGGCTTCTCGTGCACGTCTGTGATGGGCACCTGATGAGCACGCCAGAACCCTTCAAGGAACTTGTCGTCGATCTTGCGGGGACCGGTCCATCCCTTGGGACTGCGAAGGATGATGACGGGCCACCTAGGCCTGAAGGCCTTGCCGGACTCCCTAGCCTTCTGCTGAAACTTCCTGATCTCTAGGACACAGTGCTCCAGTGTTGCGGCCATGGCTTGGTGCATGGAGTCGACATCGTTGCCCTCAACAAAGTATGGTTCGTAGCCGTAGCCGCGGAACAGATTCTCCAGCTCCTTGTGGCTGATACGGGCGAGGATCGTAGGATTGTTGATCTTGTAACCATTCAGGTGCAAGACGGGGAGGACGGCACCGTCGGTAATGGGATTGAGGAACTTGGTGCTGTGCCACGATGTTGCCAACGGACCAGTCTCGGCCTCGCCATCACCCACCATTGTCAGGGCGATCAGGTTGGGATGGTCGAAGACGGCGCCAAAAGCGTGAGAGACGGAGTAACCTAGCTCACCACCCTCGTGGATGCTGCCTGGTGTTTCCGGAGTGGCGTGCGAGCCGATTCCGCCAGGGAAGGAGAACTGCTTGAAGAACTTCTGCATGCCCTCCTCGTCTTCCGAGATCTCACCATAGACCTCTGAGTAAGTACCCTCCAAGTATGCCTGCGACAGAACTGCGGGAGCACCGTGGCCAGGGCCGGAGATGAAGATGGAGTCGAGATCATACTTCTTGATCAGACGGTTGAAGTGCATCCACGTGAAGATTTGGCCGGGCGCGGAGCCGAAGTGGCCGAGGAGACGGGCTTTGAGGTGTTTTGTGTCGAGAGGCTCCTTGAGAAGGGGGTTCTCGCGGAGATAAATCATGCCCAAGCTCAGATATAAGCTGGCCTTGAAGAAGTCATTGTACTTGTCAATCTCCTCCTTGGTGAGTGGTTCTCCCTTGATTGTCGAGCGAGCGGGCCCGTAGGGGCTGATGCTCTCGACCTCGAGCTCGTTCGAATCACTCATGCTGGGCAAGTTCCCGCTGGAGTTCTACGAACAAGAGGAGGTGTGTTGTGTAGTGTTGTAAGTAGGTACCCAACCAGGTGGCCAGGTGTAGTTCGGTGGTTATGAGAAAGAAACCCTCGGTTGATGTCTGGGGTTTCACTTGGAATGATGATGGTGACAATGATCGAAGGAGGGGCAGAACCAAGAACGGAACCATCCAGGAGGGCATTGTCTCTTATAACAACCACCCTCCTTTTACTTCGTCGTATTACACGGCATGGAGTGTGGTGACGAGTGGTGTGCCTATACTTGGTACCTCGACCTACGTTGGCCACCTGGTTTTGCCTTTCTCCTCACGAGAGTCCAAGGCAATGCGAGATCCATAGTGTCGAACGGCAAAATGGGCACAACTCCGTCCACGTTGGCCTATCATGGGAACCTCGTTGCTTCAACGGTACAGTCCAATACTGGTTTGATTGTTAGCTCGAGACCTCGGGTCAACTTCCCTAGGCGTTTTCATACTGTGAATATGCCTTTTCCGAACTAAAATACACCGTATTGGATCTTGTCGATGCCTTTCGGATCTATACCTAACCATTTATATAGTCCTTAAAAGGTTTAGGACAATTCGGAAGACATTTCGTCTAGTATACTAGGAGTAGGTACCAAGCTAACAAACAAACCAGCACTAGATTGTACACATACACGTCGTTGACGGTAGGGGTCGCAATGGATCGCATTGAATCATTGAACCCCATACCCCGTACCCGGCACCCTGGCACGACGAGTCTGGCCAACGACATGCAACTGAAGGAGCTGGAAGGGAGTATCCAAGGTAACCTGTTTTACCAGTTTTGGAAGCACGAGAAGGGCTTCCAGTCCCGGTGCCAAGGATCAAACAGGTCATTGTCGCAGTGGCTGGAAGATCTGGGAGAGGTGAGCACGGCTTGAATGGCTGAAATGGCTGGGGTTGAGAGAATGGGGAAAAGGTGGTCTGATGTTGGACGTTGACGGAAGGTGGGTCACCCATGCCATTGATTCGCTTCGACCAAGAAGGGGTGACATGACTTTTGTCTTTTCTTTGACAGGGCGGCATTCACGGCATCGTCCAGGCCCCCCGCCATTAATAACAGCATCCAGATCGCATGCTACTCACTGCAAGCAATCCTCCAATGATTCCCATCGGCCTCGTGTTGAACCAACCACGGTGTCGGGTTGTGCATGGTGTGGGGATATCCTTTTCTCAGAGGTTCGTCTGGGAATCTTCAGACAAGGGGAGCTTCCTTTTCATGGCCGGGGAGCTGTTTGCTCACTGCTCTTCTCATCTGTTCCCATGGTACAAAATAGCTCGGCCGAGAGAGCTGGGTAGAGGTAGTCAGGTACTCACCATTGAGGACCGTCTTGCCGTCTGCCGCCTGCCGCCTGCCTACTATCATGACATTCGCGTGAATGCGTCTGATGTTTCTTCCACCAAACCTCGATGCGATCGGACGAACCTGCTTGAGACATCGACACCAGACGGCAGACAAAGAACAAGAGACGAAAAAGGTACACAACACCCCGCTTTGCTCTACACGCTCGTCATCACCTCTTACAAACACCATCAGTCTCTTCAGACGTCAAGGAGCAGGGATGAGCATGAAGATCACTCCTCTGTTCCTCTGTGAATGAATGCAGCTGTCAATATTGCTGGGTTTGTTCAGGAAAAAGGTTGGCATCGCGATCGTCTCGTATCGAACATGTCGGGTGTCGGCGCTTATGATTGTGCCGTGGGACGGATGAATTGGATGAAAGTGGAAGGTTTGGATGAAAGCCTTGGAACTTCTCTTGGTACTGTACTGTAGCGGGCTACCCGGGCCGTTGCGGGGACGTCCGGGGTCCATCAAGGTGCTGCGGCCTGCTGCAGCCGAACGCTTTTTAGCGGGCCAGCACGCTGCACGCGGGGTTCGACGATGACGGGGACACGGGGTAGCCGGGGCTCCCGTCCTAGGTCCCCACTCCCCACGGAGCACAGCAAGTTCCCCCTTGACTTCGGCGGGGTGCGATGAACCTTCTTGGGAAAGGGCATCTTGACATCGTCTTTTCATCCATGTAACCACCGAAGAGAGCAGTACAAAGCAGCTTACTGTCACTCTGTGAAAGCGGCTGAGTTCGAAGTCAACGGCTGGAGATCCTGAAAGGCAAAGAGTAGAGGGCAGAGGGGGCAGCTGATTCCATTCGCTAACCCGGCTCCAGGGTCCTTATCACGTCGAGAGTCTGGACCGCTCTCCGGGACCTGAGCACACTTATCCGTCATCGTATCATGGCCTGTGGGCTCATCTAGCTCACCACCACAAAACTACTGCAGGTCTCAGCCTCAGCCTTTCTACCTACACTTAGTTTAGACTGGTTTAGTTAGAAGCTTCCATCATCATCCCATTAATGGGCTTTTGTCTCGGAAATTTGGTGATCTCGATCATATCGTATCGTACAATGCATAGATTTGGGCACGATACATAGGTCCCGCTTAGAGCGGCTGGTCGCTACCTCTAACAAGTAACGATAAGGTAGCTAACGATGACCTTCTCCCGTACATATCACTCATCAGAAAATTCACGATAATATCACGGAGCGCTACCAGGTGTATGGATGATTGGGTAACAATTTACCCCAGACAAGCAACGTCTCGCTTCAGGGTGCCCCCACACGTCCCCGGCCAGTATCAATCCTCCAAGATCAAACATGAACAGGTGGTGGTGTGCCAGGGGCGGCACATTGGCTTGCATCCATGTCATGAGACGAGACGACAAGCGTTGCGTACTATGCAGATAACCCATACCTGCGATAAGCGTATCTTGAAATTCCCATTCCATCCCACCGCATGTTCTCGTCAACTTGACCAGAGAGACAGAAAGTGCAGGACATGACAGCCGAGACGTCGACTGAGTCCTTGAGTGATTTCAGCAACAATAAGGGAATCACCACGGTTTGTTACCATCGATCAATCAACTGGTATAAAGTACAGTGTAAGACCTATCTTCCGTGATAGTACATGTTCCTTTCTTCCTTCTTCTTTTGAACCTTTCCTTTCCTGTTCTTTCCCATCTTCCTCTTTTCTGATAACATAGCCTCCTTCTCCTACGTTTCCACTTCGACTACAGCCCGTTCCATAACGCAACCCAACAAAACCGGGAGAAAAGTTCAACATGATTCATACAGCGAGAGTATAGAATATTAGAAAACCATGACAGAACCTGGAACCGAGAGAAACGTATTGCAAGTTGACTTGGAAGCCAAGCAATTTACTTTTCCCTAGATTATAACACACCCGAAACCACCTCTTAAGTCTCTTGACTTGTCCCCTTTCCAACCCAGCGCATCTTGCGCTGCGGACCCGCCGAACTTATTAGAACCACCCTCTTTGGTAAAGGTGAGGCAGCCAATCGTACGTGGGTATCATTGCAGCCTCGCCGTCGGCTTTTCTTTCTGATATAAAAGGAGACTCATTCGAATTTTCGTTTCTGATCACCGGCTCCGCCAGTATTTTGCTTCCTCCGCTCTTCTTCCTCTACTTTGTCCCAGAGCTTTCTCAACTCTTCACCACCTTGCCTCCTTTCTCCATTTTTCAACGCATTTGCCCGACTTCTCTGCCATCATACACCAGGTTTCGAAACCGAAACTGTGCATGCGTGCCGCCCACAGCTTCCCGTCCTGCCTTCCTTCCTTCGACTCGCTCCAGATTATTAAGTAGTACGTAGTAAGTAGTATGTAGTATGCGTAAAGATGATGTTCAATCCATCCCAAGCCAGGCCAGCCGAGCGGGACCGAAATCACTCTTCGTGGGTGTCGTCGTTCGTTCGTTCGTCCGTCCAATTCGTCCGTCCGCCGAGTCCCCTCCAGTTGCGTGGTGAGAGAGGGAAAATCCATACCGAGAAAAACCAGGAACAGCAAAAGCCAGACAGACATACGAGATGATTAGGTACATGAGGAAAACATCCTACATTGAGAGCGAGAGCGGCGTGATTGACGGCAAAAACGAGGTAAAAGAAACCATTCGTAAAACGACAGAAGTATAACCAAAACGACCGCAAGTAAAAGGAGATGGGACGACAGCTCGCTAACTATGTGCATATATAAACGCAACTAGAAAACGACCATGGTTCAGAGATGTTAGGATGACCGATGGGATGAAAGCCGGGTGAGGTCAAGGCGGGATTGTTTCGAAAAGTGCTCCAACCATTGGACGGAGAGCTCTTGACTGGCCCGACACCCCCTTGCTCCCTTTTCATCCGGCCTAGTCAGTTTTGTAGGTAAATGGGTGTTGGGAATGACTTGGAGTACTGGGAACCGCAAAACGAAAGTGGTATCAAGAGTCAGATGAAGAGACCGCCAAGCAAAAACTCCACCAACTCCAGGTGAGGGATGATATCCCCATGAGGTGATATCCCTCACCTCGCAACGGAAAGTAAAGCCAGACTGAGGGATGCGTCTACCATCCCTTCTTCCGGGCGAAGCGCTTGTTGAGTAGCGCGAGGACCTTGGGGACGTTGAACTGCACGTATTCGAGGTCCAAGTCGTCCTGGTTGTCCTTCTGCATTTCAAGGAGATCGTCGAGCTTGAGATCCAATTCGAGCAGTCCTCGGTTACGACCTACAGAACTGTCAGTGAGGTTCATCATTGATGGCAGCTGCGGAGACTCACCCTTGTAGTGCAGAGAGATGACAAACGTTCCCGGAAGTGGACTTGTGAAGTTGAAATAGATGTTGGTCCTCCTATTGTCCGGGACATTGCTCTTTTGGATGACGCCCTCCTTTTCGAGCTGTTGGTGGGTAAACTTGTACGGGCCTAGCACCTGTTGCTTCTGTTGCTTTCTGGTCTTGCCCTCGCTCTGGCTTCGTACATTGTGAAGATAGCTCTTGTAAGTGTCCAACTGGCTGACCAAGTAAGCGTTGTGGTCACGGATTGTCTTATAAACCTCCTCGAGTTTGATAGTCTCCGCCATAACAACTTCCTTGAGTGAGCCGAGATGTTGGAGTTCTTGCTCAACCTCATCTCGTAGCAAGGAGAATTGGTCGCTCTTGTCGACAACCTTGAGTTCCTGCAGCTGACTTAGCAGCTCCATCGCCCGGATACCTTTACGGACCATAACCGCATCGTTCTTGGACGTGGCAGCCGCGTCTGCGATGCGTTCAAGCCTTAGTGGCCTCCTGGCTACCGACGAATTCGCGGGGATTGTTCGTATAATCTGCACAAAGATCGACTTCGCTTCCATAAAGAAGACCTCTTCTTGGGTGATGTCCAGGGCGGCGGTCAGGTCATCAATAGCCGTTTCCCACCTACTGAATAGCGGCAAATTGATGACCCTGTTTTCCTTTCGCGGCAGCTGAGGTGGAGCAGTACCCAACTCTGACATGATGATGGCCAGATGTGAGTTCTCATCCTTGTACAGCTCACCAGCATGCTTTTCGAGCAATCCGTGCATAGCGTAGATTTCGTTGAGCGTAATGTCCAGCTGCAAATCCTTCTTGGAAAGGGCGACGTAGTTGTCCATCTCAAGTGTCTCGTAGAAATCTTGCACCTCGCACAGTTCGAGCATAAATCGGTTGACCTTGTCCTTGTTTGCATGGATGAAAGGTTGTAGCTTCGCCATGTACGGTTCCTTGGCGTATGAAGGCTTGTTGGCCAGGTTCTGAAGCATTTTTGCGACGTAGGTAAGTGTCTTTCTCGGTTTGTCCGCAGGGGTGCCGTCAATGAGCATATACGACTTGGGCGTGACAATTGCCGGGTTGATGAAGCGCAGGAAGAAGAAACTGCCAATGAGCGTGCAAATGATCTGATCATTGGCATCGGGATATTTCCTCTTTGTCAAGCTCCGAATCTGCTTGCAAATCCACCGAATTCCGTAGGGGGTTTCTTCGAGGCCATCAATGATGGTGTCCAGAAAGCCATTGGCAATCTCTGTCAGCATCGTCAGCCGCGGGTTGATGATCTCCTGAACCTTGGGATTCTCAGCAGCCTCTTCCTGCGTGATTCCCTTGGGGAGCTTCGCCTCGGGGCTCTCAGGGTCTTTCGCTTCGGCCTCTTCAATCATGCGCTCGTAGACCTTGAGTGGGTTGATTTCGAGGTCCAGATCCTTGAGCTCAATCAGGCTGTTGATCCTATCAGCCAAAACCGATTTCAAAAAGCTCTGGCCTGGGCCTCTTCTCGTGTATGTCGTCATCATTCTCGAGACCGGGGTGTTGGCACGAAGAAGCGAAGAGTATTCGGGCGTATTATCGAATTGGTAGGTCAGGACGGACTACGACATGGTTAGCGAATTTCCTAGGCAGTGACACAAGGAGGATAAGAAGCTAACCTGAAACATGGTCAAGAGCAGATGCTCTTCACGGCTCTCGTATTGATTTCCGTAGATGGTGAACATAACCGTCTGAAGCAGTGAATCAATCTCGGCCATGGTGACAAGTCTGCAAAGATGCGCAATGTGCCTGGGCTCCGATTGTAGCAGGAAGAGCAGGTTTCCGTATTTCTGTGTTTTGTCGTCGTTGGGGAAGGCGCCCTCTTGTATATCGGTTGCGTCTTCAAGGTGACTGGCGACTTCGTTTTGCTGTAACGCGGGTCAGTATGCCGTGTACGGAAAGCAATTGCTCAGGCGGCATACCTCTTCTAAAGCCATGCGATTTTGGATCAGCAGGGCAATACGCGAGTCCAAATAGCGGACATCTTTCTCAAGTACGAAATTCTTTTTCGATTGCGAAGAGATCTTGGTCTTGAGATCCCGCAAGACCTTTTGGGCTATGGCCAGAGTTAGTATGCATCATCGACCGAGTTGGTGCACATGGACTGCCAACCTCTAGCAAGCTCATCTTCGATTATGAGATCAGAATCATTGGCGGACATGGACATGTACAACGCCGACATAGAGTACCGCTTGGACTGGCGGGCGGACCGCGAGCCCTCGTAGGAAGACATGGTGTTTTGTCGGGAGAGAGGTTGGAAGGAAGAGGTGGATCCGGTAGAAGCTCGAGAAGGTGTCTGCAACATGACAGACATTCTGGCAAATCTGGCGGGCGACGATGAGGTGTCGAGAGGGTCAGACGCGTGGCCCGGATGGAAACGATTGCCGGGTAGTGGCAACCACGACAAATGAGTGTTGTTTTATTATGTATTTAGGATTGATCGGTCGCGCGACTGCGGTCGGTTCGACGTTCAAGCGTGGTCCCGCTGGGACACGCTGATGGAGATTAGGGTGCCAAGAGATTGCGAAAGGAGCGACGGTCGACGTCCACAAAGGTCGCACGAAGACGGTTTCGACAGGGAGCGAAAGCGATGGTCGTCCAGCGAGCGCCACAATATTATCCTCTCGGGAGTAATGTCGATGTAGCCGACGCAGCGGACGGGGGCAGGCGAATGTCGTGACGGATCGATGTCGACAAAGTTCGAGAGCAATTGGGCCTCACAGTCGCTGGGGAGGCGGGGGAAAGCTCGGAGGGGGGTGGGCGAGAGGCGGTCGACTTGTAGCTGGACGCGGTCGTGATTGCAACGATGCGACTCGAGCAGAATGATGGAAGCGGGCGTCGAGGTGGTTGTTGTTGCTGTGATTTGGATAAAGAGACGGATCGGTTCGAAACGGTGGGTGTTGTTGGTGTCTATAGGTGCTAGACAGATGCTAGGGGCCTGGGTCGTTGGTAGGCCGACGGGTTTGGTGCGATGGGATGGGTTTGGACCGTTGGACGGGTTCGTTCCTCTTGGAATTGCGGGAGGGACCCAGCGCAAAACTTCCGGTTGGGCCTTTGTTGGGGGGCGAGACCTGCTTTGACGTGCACTGCGCGCTGGAGAATGCAGCACGAATGCACACAAGAATGCAGTAGGAAATTTGGCAGATTTCGTAACAAATGTGATAGGGCGCGGCAAATGCGATGCGATTTTGGTCAAGCCGCGCTCGACTCGACTTTCGCTGGAGGTAGCAAGAGAGACCGCCTCGATCGGTCTGGAGAGACCAAGAGAGGTTGAGTTGAAGGTGAAACTGTGGAGAGGGAAAAGAGGGGGAAGAAACGAGAGTGGGAACTTGGAGCGAAAAATCGCAGCTGCAGTGGTTGGCTTGCAGTGTTGCCGTGGTGGGTGCAGTGCTCAATACAACAAGATACGGTATAGTCTTGTGGAGTCTAGCCAGGGACCTGGCGATGCTTTGGGTTTGGCTTCTGCTCGGGCGCCTGCGTCCGTAGTGTAGCTGTGGAGGTAAATTACCGCGTCACCACACAGTGGAGGATGAGGCCGGGCAGAGGAACCTCAGGTAAGTTCTCAAGATACCTTACTTCTAAAAGGAGCGACAATCGGGACAGCTGGTTGAGGTTGGTCGTGAGGTGTGTCGGAACCGTACGAAACAAGTTGAAAGTGAGAGCGTCGGATATGATGTCTCGAGCTGAGTGCCGAAACAAGCACACTAGAAAAATCCAATACCGAAAGAGAATGTGCGGTCCGTCTCAAAGTCTCGACAGCTCGAATGAACAAGTGCAGTTGTCGATAAGACGGGACCAAAAGGCATGGATTGCAGTCAATGGTGGAGCAGTGAGATTGGAAAAGGAAAGGATCCAAAAGTAGAAGGGTTCAAATGACAGGGTCGTTCGTCTATCGCCCAACACCTCCTCCAGTCTACACTACAAGGGGGGTTCACCACATATTCTGATATTGCAATTGGCGACGGGCTCCTACCTGCATGTCCCTGAACAATGAGGAGACGGGAAGCAGGGCAGGTGACGGGGATGTCTGTTGCAGATTCGCCTTTACCGGCTTCAAAGTCAGGAACCAGAAACACTTGGCTCAAGGCACCCCCGTGCACAGTTCCATCGCCACTGGACGCCGACTCGAAATGGTCGCTGCTGAGGAGGTATAAAGAAGCATGTTAACATCCGCAACGGGGCATTGGGTGGACGGCGCCGTTGGTGATCCAACTTGACGAGCGAATTGGAGGCCAACTGCACCCACCCACACAATCCAACACAAAGAAAGGAGGCTGTCGCATTCGACAAAGCAACCCCATTCTCAACTTGTCAAGAAAGAGAACCGCCTTGGTGTTTCGGGTCCTCCATTGCAGGGAGGGGCAACTTTCAGGCCATGTGAGAGATGGACGTCGCAGTGGGGGGGTGTGCTAGGGGTCAGGGGGGTGTGCTGGTGATGGCCTCAAAGGGAGACAGGGGAACTCGCTCGTTCGCACCCTCCATTGCAAGGCCAGGGGTAAGTACTAACACGAGAGAGCGGGGCCGTTGATTGGGACGGCCGAACACTGCATCCCGCCAGGGCAAGTGCCCACTGCCCACGGTTGCCCTGGAGGGTGCCCGCCGATGTCGATGTGTGCCCGGTACAGTGTCCACTCTCAGGAACTATCTCTTACGGTCCTACAGAGGGTAGGGCCCTTCTTGCCCGGTCAAGACACGCCAGCCTGCCCCCTCGTTGCTCCTCCATTATCAAGAACGAATTCATCCTGTTCAATTCGCTGATTTTAAACTTCGTTCCGAAAGGGGTACGGTGGACAGATCGAGCCAATCTCAGGTAATAAGACCATCAGTGGCATTTCCTTGTTTTCATGTCCGCCAGATCGACATCATTCTCCATCACGACCCCAAGTCTCATTCCGATTATCCGAAGTATATGTCTAACACATTTTGCTTGATCTACTATGCAGTTTCTGATACACAGATACCCGGCACCTCTTTGTCTGGGGAAAGGAGCCGCAATCTGTCCAAATTGTCCTACAGTCAGTCAAACAGGCAACTCTCCCGCGCGTGGTATGCTTCTCCGTCGTTGGAGGCTCTTTCTCACAAACTAATATTTGGCTAAAGATGAAGATGGCATCATTTTTGCTCACCATCTGCGGAGAAGTTTCATCACACGACGATTGTTCCTGCAGTACGTTGCATCGTCCATGCCTGTTCGAAACAGCCTAGCTCGAGCTCTGTGCGTCACTTGGGGGCCCCGTTCCTGGCTAAGCAGGCAACAAAAAGATTGCAGTCCTGTACGGTGCTTTTGCTATTTTCCTTATTTCAGCCGCCTTCAGTATCTTTGTGTGTTGCTTCCTCCCACCTCGTCCCCTGTATCAGCGCCCTTTTTTCCTTTCTTTTTGTCACGGTTTAACCCTCCTTCAAATCACATCCCCATAATCTCCTCAGAAACGTGGTGCATCGCACCGTTCGGATCCAGCAGCCTGGAGCACGTATCGGGTAACCTTACCGGGTTCAAATATGATCACACAAGCATGACGTTTGGACTAGGCAAACCCCGTTATGCACAACAGCAAATTACCACAGGCGACCACGACAGCATCTGCTGCTCATGACAGCTGCGGGATCGGCAACAAATCTTCAAAGGCGACACAAGAACGAACATGAAACCCCCCTGTTGACAGTTGATGTGTGTGTGACACAGCTCCTCCAACAACTCCTTGGATCCGGCCGGTCACTGTTGTTGTGACCTGTTCTCAGAATGACTTTATCAACCATAAACACGATTCTTCACCTTCCTTGACCATTGGATTAGGAAGGGACGAAGAGAATAACATGAAAAGCGCATACAGACCACAGCACAGCACAGATATAACTCCAAATCCTCCCAATGGGTTTGTTACCCGACTAGGCGTCCGATATCTGCTTGTTATTCTCGCCCCCTGTTCCTGCAAACCCGCCAGGCCCGCCCAGCCCAGGGTGTACACTACGGTAACAAGCAGCCAGACAACGATCTCCCCCAGGCCACGAGCATTCCAACATGATGATGATAGGATCAAAAGGTGACCGGAGCTTTCTTTACTTTCCATGGGTTGCCTGACTTTCTCCCCGTCCGTTCTCTCTTCACACACTTCCATACCCAGGTAACCCAGCAGCTTGGCCAAGCCAGTGACAAGCCATTCGTGCCTGACAAGGCGTTAAGCGATGTCCCTGAAAAAAACTACGCCCGTTTGGCTTGTCGTGCTTGTCTCAGTATCACAAGATTGGCTGCAATCCGCGCTTTTGGTTACACACTCACTCAAACAAAAGCATTTGGATAATTTCGCAACGGCATTTGGGATTGAGTATTTGTAGACTAAATGCCGGGTTAATCCCCGGCGCGGTGGCCGGTGACTGAGCTGAACTCTTGAGACATTGTCGCGCCTGCCGTTCCTGCAACAAATAGGCACAGCAATGTATGTCTGTCACCTCCGTCGGTCGAGCAACCTGCGAGCCTCGCTAGTGGATGAGTGGGCGGGCCGAGTAAGATGAACGCCTTTCCGTCAACGGCAAATAAGATATTTGGAATGCAACATGTGAACGAGGACCCTGAATACGCTGGAAAAATTCGGAATGGCCGTGCTCGATATGGATGACTGTCTGACTGATTGATGCGTTACGAGATTACATCCGTTCCAAGCCCATTCAAATTTCAGCAAGTACGAAGTTCAAGAATCCAAAAGAGCACCTGGAAAGACATTGGAAGTTATCTCCGACAGCAAAACAAGAAGGAGGTCGAACGAAGGGCGGCAGAAGAACGAGTGAAAAAAAATGGAAAAAGAAATGCGCCAGCCGCGAATCGAACGCGGGGCCCATCGATGGCAACGATGGATTTTACCACTAAACCACTGGCGCTGGTTTCAATCGATTGGTGATTAGGCCGGAACCGAGGTCTTATGAGTGGAGTCGCGGAAATGTCATGATGGTTGAGAGTGGTGTCAGTCAACCCGTCGAGATTTTGCATCGAGGATTAGGTCGTAAATGACCGATAATACTCCTTTCAACAGCTGTGCTCTTTGCTGAGTTCCTATGCTGGTGATCTTTGAAGAGACCTTGTCACAAGCTGTCGGGATTGCGAACATATCGCCGAGTGTCTACCGAGTCCCCTTGAAGTGGAATACGAGTAAAGAGACGAATGGAAGAGGAGAGACAATGAACAGCACACGTCTTTTAGGAACAAGAGCCGGTGAATAAACCTCCAGATCAGATAATTATGTCCGTCAACTCTGTGGTTCTGATGTTGACAACAACAGGAGACCAATTATCAGTTCCCACCCTTGGGCTTTGTGAGATCCTTCCATCCCGGCTATCCTTTCATGAACAGCTCTTGCGAAGTTGAACATGTTAGGCCATCGAGTAGGCATTAAAGAACGAGCACAACCTATCAATGCCGTATAGGAATAAAGAAGCAACAAACCGAAGCCTTCCGCAGTGTCTCTTTGCCTCCCTTGTTCATCTCCTCGGCACTTTACCAAGAGAACAATGGACGTAAAAGGCAAACGAGAAGACATGAACAACGTGATTGTTTATACATGAGATTTGAAGTTTCTAGAGACAAGATGCATACAAATACCCCGGTCCGGAACCCCTGAACCAGACTTCTATTCAGCTAGCAACCCATTATCAAATCATCACTAGCAAACGATAACTCAACCCAAATCACATCAAGGTAACGTCCTACCGACCCAACCATCGCCCACCATGCCCACCATAGACACCGAAGCCAGTTTCGACCTCCTCCACTCCATCTACAACGTCCCCTCCTTCTCCCTCATCCTCCGCCACTTCCGCGACACCTGTCCGCGGTCCACTTACATCTGCCATGATTGCCGTAGTGAAATTTTGCACAAGATCGTCCACGGGGCTTCTGACCCATCTCTGTGCAACAAGCTGGGCCTCATCCCCCTCTTCAAAGTGCTCCAAGACGAAGGACTAACCTCCTCCAGCAACTACGGCCTGGATAAATCCGAAAGCAGGGTGCCCAAACCTGAGGCAGCTGATTACCTGACGGCACTCGGTAGGCCCGAAGAATGGCATAAGCAACTAACCCGCGGATGGGGGGCGTTCTTGGTGAATTACCTCGTCTTCAAAAAGGGCCCGGGATACTCAACCGATGAGCTGGAGGACATGGGGGAAAAAGAGTTAGGCAGTTTGGTGAGCAAGCTCCTCTTCCTCTGCAGCGGGACTTACACCGTCCTGGACTTGTTTCACAACCGCAAGTTTGAAGAATTTGCCGAATGGACAGCGGAATTATTGGCTAGCATACAGTGCGCGACGGGCGATTGCAAGGCACTCAAGTGGCAGGAACTAGTGGGTAAGAACCCGCACGGTTTGTCGGGATACGTCAAGTCGCTGGACGGCGAGGACGCGATTGTTTGGGCGAAAATCGTGATGTTCTCGGTCAGGTCGTTGTTGGATCCTCAGATCCGTCAGGTTATCGACAAATATCCCGGTCTGGTACCGCATCTCGAGAAGGAGTTTGATCCGAGAGTGGTGATGCCGTCGGCGGCGAAGAGGTACGCGTGGAGGCCCAAACGGCTTGTTGAGGTGGTAATTCAGGATGCTAGTGAGTCATTCGATAAGGCTAGGGAGAAGGGATACTTTGATCGTTTGATCAAGGAGGGTAAGGAGAAATGGCGAGCGGCAAAGGAGTTGGCGAAGGAGGAAGAGGAGGAGGTTTACGGACCCTACTGGTAGGTGGACCTCCTCTCTTATGACGTCTTTTCCATGATGTGTATGTTTGTGTTATATTTGTTTTCGATCTGCGATTTCTAGTTTCTCGATTTTGAGTGTCAATTCTTCAATGGATAAGTACAGGAACCACCCTTTTGAAGGGTTCGCTTCCATATCAGGAGTTGCGGATAGGTAGAGGTAGTGATAATATAACGGTCACCTGGAGTAACAACAATGCTTTCCTAACAATCTCGAGTGCAAATGTGCCAATTAATGATAAGTCTGATGTACTGTCACTGCGGGGTGGACGGCTGGTATGGTGAGATTTGTACGAAGTGCTGCTGCGGGCCACCGGCGCAACTTGCCGAGAGCGGGGCAGGGCAGCGGGCCCCCTTCTTCCCAGGACAACACACGACGAAGCGACCTTTTCGTTTTACTTCCATCTATTCTGACCTCAATTGGTCTTCCAACAACTTGAGGAGGATTCTTTGCAAAAACCAGAGGATTATGTCCACTACTGCAGACCCAAGACCTCCATCCCCCATGGATTGGTCCGGGCAATGGCGCGGTCCCCGCAAAGCAGCCATCTGCCTCACCATGGACAACCTCGGCGAAGCGCAAGACGTCTACAAAGGAACCTGGGATAAACCCATTGGCACCCATCCATCCATTACCGACCAGCTCCCGCGGATGCTCGACCTGCTCGATAAGTACAACATCAAAATCACCTACTTTATCGAGTCTTGGAGCCTCGCCGTCTATCCCAGCGTCGTCAAGGACATCATCGCTCGTGGTCACGAGGTCGCATGGCACGGCTACCAACATGAGCCGTGGGCTTCTCTTTCTCTTGAAGAGGTGCGCGATAAACTCGACAAGAGCTTTGAGATGGCCGAGGCGCTGGGGATCAAGTACGTCGGGTTCCGACCGCCTGGGGGAGAGCTAGGAAAGCGTACTTCGTGGGATCTGATGAAGGATAGCGGTTTGAAGTATATCTCACCAGTAGACCATGAATTTAGGTGGCTCAATCACCTGAATGGTATTACCGTACTCCCCTTGGAGTGGCCCGAGGTAGACGCCTTCTACTATATGGAGAAGTTCGTTGATAAAAGATCGGCCTATCGAGAGCAGAGCGCGGTCATGACGCCAGCCCAGTTCAAGGAAAACTTGATGCATAAGATTGATCTTGCGTTGGAAGATGAGGGCTTTCTGTCGATTCTATTTCATCCGTTTTTGCAAACTAGCGAGGAGAAGCTTTTGGTTTTTGAGGATGTGCTCAAGCGCATTGCAAATGATCCGGACATCTTCTGTGCCCCGTGTCGGGACGTTGCCAAGATCGCATCTCAGTGGCAGTGGGATGAGAAAGAGAACGGAAGATACCAGTAGGCCAGATGCGCAAAGGAGCGCGCCGAAGCGATACGATGACCTCGTCTTACCCTGGACCCACGACCCAATGAAATCATTCGACATTCTCCCGAGAAACATGGACTTACACCGTGTTGGTCAGCCATTACCTGGGGTAGAAATGTCATCCCGGCTCACCCCGGCCTAGAGGGCTTCATCACTTCTATCTACTTACTGTCTCCTCAGTCGGTCACAACCTTCCTCCACACTCCTTTCAGTCTTGTTCACAACTTCCCCGTCTTTCTAAACTCAAATCTCATCAAGAGCGAAGCTCACCACAACATTCACCCAAGCCCGCCGCCAATAATCCATATTAAAATGGCATCTCGCATCTTCTTCGACCCCCTCACTCTCCTCCGTCTCGCCCCCGTCATCAGCAGCACCGCATCCCTAACTCTAGCCTGGGATCAGCACTGGATGCTGGGCATCTTCACCCTTCCCGAACTTGAGTGCGACAGCAACCGATACTTGCCCAAATGGTTTGCCGCCTTCTTCCGCGCCGGTTTACCGAGCGTTCTGGCTTTTCTCTCGGTCACCATGGCGACATCAGCACTTAACCTCTGCGCACAAAACCCCTTACTACTCAAGCAACGGGGTTCGTACTACTGGTACGCGGCCGGGGCGGCGCTTGCCGCGGGACATCTGCTCTTCGTCCCGGCTGTGGCGCCGAGGATTCAGGCTATTGTTGAGGATGAGGGCAAAGAGAAATCGGTGGGGGAGTTGAGGAGGTGGTTGAGGGTTAATGCCATTCGTGGGTTGACTACGGATCTGGGGGCTTGGGTGTGCTGTGTTGTTGCCGTGGTGAGAACTTTCAGCGTCTGAAAGAGCCTTGGGAAGGGGGGGCAGGCCGTCACGAAGGCATTCGGTGGTGGTCTTTGTTTTACCCCGATGGTCATTGTCGAGGACCGAAATGGTTTATTGTCATCGACAATGCACTTGTCTTTGGCTTCTTCATTACTCGGATATCGTCAATGGAAAACTTCCACATTCGGTTCCGCACAAAGAGCGAGGGCTTGCCCGAATCATTGTCCAAGTTCCGAGTCGGCTTCTACAAGTCTTTCACGAGTTACAAATATAGAACAATGAACTTGCGATCATGGGAACTCGAGCTTCTTTGGCGAACGGTGCCACAGAGCCGAGAAGAACAGGGCGTGAGAAAAAAAACTATAAGATCGGGACGGGTTGATCAGCATCACGATGTTAGCTACTCTGTTCACCGTTCAGTTCAAACAGCCACAACTCCAACCTTTGGGAAAAGAAAACAAGAAACAGACGTCACCACCAGTTAAGGAATATTCGAACACCAGATCGTAAACTTCTCTTCAGTAATACCTACTTCCCCTAGAATAAGAAAAAAGGAAAAAAGACCAAAATGCCACCAAAGAAGGCCAACGCAAACAACAGGGTCACCAAAGGCGGCCGTCTCGGCCACGGCCCCAAATGGACCCCCTTCGAAGCCTGGAACTTCGACCGCACCGCCCGCGAGACCATTCCCGGCACAACCTGCAAGCAAATCGACTCCTTCTACGCCGACCCGCGTCGATGGAACGCCGCCGGCCGTCCTCAGCGCCCGCGTCTCCCCACGCTCCCCAAAACAGAAGCCGAGAACGAGTCCGCGTGCATCGCGGACCGCGCGCGCGCGGCGCTCGCCGAGCCGGTCGACGCTTTGGGCGTCCAGTTCTGCTATACCTGCTTCGAGTGCGGGCGTAACCCGGATGACCCCAAGTGCGGTGTGCAATGTTATGATGAGATTCATAGTGGAGGTGGTAACAACGGGATGAAAACCTTTTTCAAGAAGTGGCTTGAGATCCGCCACACCGGCACCGCTGACAAGGGGTACGGTATCTTTGTCAAGACGAACGGGCGGTATGAAATCCCCAAGGGCTCGTACCTGGGTCATTACGTCGGCGAGATCATTCCTGGGCCGACGAAGGGGAAAGATGCCAATAATAAGTACCTTTATGAGCCGCAGGTCGGGCTGGAGTGGGATACCGATCGGCCGATTGTTGATGCGGGCAAGATGGGGAACTGGACAAGGTTCATGAATTCCAGCTGTGATCCGAATGTGGGCGAGTCGATCATGCAGATTGGCAAGGTCAGGGTGATTGCCTTCTTTGCGAACAAGACGTTGAAGTCGGGCGACGAGCTTTGCATTTATTATGGGGATGAATATTTCAGGGGTCATGATCTGTTGTGTACTTGTGATGAGATCGCGGGGGGGCCGCATGATCCGGTTGTTGTTGGAGCGGGACTCAAGGCTAGGGAGCGGCAGCAGCAGGCTCTGCGTCTGCAATCTTGATGTTGAGGTGGCTTAGTTAGATGTCTTTGGCCTGGCGCTGTAGGATACCCGGTGCATATAGACCTGCTTTTTGTTTTTGGATATATAAATCTTATCTGAACCTGATCGCTATTTGACTATGTATGTAACTCTAGTTAGCCGACGTCGCTCTCCATCATCGCAAGTAGACTAAATTTGTACAACAATCTTTTTAAAAACCATTCTCTAATCATCCCATAGGGTATCATATCAATCGACTCTCAATGTCTTCTTCATCAAGAAGGGATCCTCTTACCAAGCGGCCCCCATTTGTTCGCTCCACCTCCTATGCCGCTACCTCCTTCTTTTCAAATTTCTTGTTCCCCGCAAACCCCTGCTTGGCTTTCTTCGGATCAAAGTTCTTTCCCAGGTATCCCTTTGGCTTCTTCTCGGCCTCTTCCTTTTCCTTCTCCTCCCTCTTCTTGGGTGCTGCCGCTACTCTCGCCGTCTCCGGGTCCGTCTCCTTCGCCCACCTGACCCAGTCATGGCGTCTGTGGCTCCACATGTCGCCCTTCCATGTCCGCCAGACGTTGCGACCCAGCCACGTCTCTCTGAGATCACGCTCGTATTGCGCGAGCTGCGAGATGATGTTCTCCTTCATGTGGAAGGGCACCGCAGGCGCGTTGGGCTCGGCCGGCTTGGATGGCAGAGTGATGATTTCGTTGAGAACAGCAGAACCGTGCTGCGAGGTGGCGAGCTCGTAAACGTGCGGAAGAAGAGATGACACGAGAACCTTGTGGAAGGTCGGGGTTGTGGCGGGTGTCTGAAGAGCCTTGACGAGGATCGAGGAGGTGTTGTGAGAGGTGGTGGCCATCTTCATGACCTGTGCCGGCTTGAGGGCAGCAAGTGACGATTGGATGGCCTTTGAAGGTTGGCCGTGAATGGCTAGCAGGGCGGCAACGAGTTGAGAGCCGTGGTTGAGCATGAAGGCCTTGTTCTTGGCTTCTTGGGTTTGGAACTTGGGCTGCTGCTTCTCCTTCTTTTCCTCCTTCTTCTCCTCCTTTTCCTCTCCTCCTTCCTCGGTGGCCTCTGCCTCTGGGATTTGTTCCTCCTCCTTAACGTCCTCGTCGAGCATGCAAAGCTTGGGCACGAGGTTCTTCCAGTCGTTGCCGTAAGCAGATGTAAGAGCCCTAAGAAGGGAGTTGATCTCATCAGTTCCATTACGGACGTTGCAGCGCTCGAAAAGGGTCTTGATAACGTTGAACCGTCCCTTGTCGACGAAGCTCGCCATCTCGGGAAGGGACTTCTCAACAGCGTCGGCAAGATCTTCTCTGCTGAGACGGTTGAGAACCTTGATGGCGGGGTAGCAGGCGATATCGTTGCGGAGCAGACTCTGGATACGAGGACCGAAGATGTGTTGCTGGAGACCCTTGAAAATCTTACCGGGGCAGTGGGTGATGAGTGTCTCGAGAAGTCGGGAACCGATCGGGTCGTAGATCATGGAGTTAACGAACTCGGCGGCTTGGGTGGTGTTATCGGCGAATGCGGCGGGCGCGTCAGGGACAAGCATGCCCAAGAGCGTAACCTCGGACTGTGTCTCTTCCTTCTTTTCCTCCGCCTCATCGTCGTCCTTCTGCTTCTTCTTCTCTTTCTTCTCCTTGCCCTTTACAAACATTGTCAACTCCAGCTCCAACAGCAACTGCAGCGTCGGGTTACCGGTAGGATGCTTCGCCAGCACCCTCAATGCCGTGGCATCCATTGTCGCTGTGGAATCGTCAATGATCTTCTTGATCGCCATCGTAAAGGACGACGGAACCGCTCTGATCTGGGAGCTCAATTCGCTCGCATTTGCCGCCGCACCCTCCACCGTGATGTACTCCTTCTTCCTGCTCTGCAACAGACTCTTTGTGCCCGCCTGATCCAGCGACCTTCCGGACAGGATGACCAGCAGCGCGCGCATAGCGTGCGATCCGTACCTATCACTGAGCAAAAACCCTAGATGTTCCTCCAGCTCGTCCAGCGTCAGCAGGAAGAGATCCTCCATTGACGACTTCATGGCCTCCGTCTCCTCCTCGCCCTCCGGCAGGGGTTCCTGCTCGTACTCGCCGCTCAGCTCCTGGGTGACGACGGGCGCCGATTGCAGGAATAGCTTTTCGACACAATGACTGGCAAAGCGATGGGTAACGAGCGAAATGAAATGACCGCCAAACGCGTCGAACAGGCTCTTCTTCTGACGGGTGTTGGACAGCAGGATCAGGCGTTCCATAAGGCGCGAGCACGACTGACTGCTGGCCAGCTTGAGCTCCTTGCCGCGCATCTCCTTGTAGACGTTCTGCAGAAAGATGTCGCGCTCCTCGGTAGAAGGGAAGTCGTTCAGCTCGAGCAATTCGTCGGCGTGGCGGAAGTACTCCTGCTCCTGTTCGGCGAGCATGCCGAAGAACTCGCGTTCGAAGTTGGTGTTGGGACCGCGACGGCCCTCGGGGGCGCCGGGGAACGCATTCTCGTCATAGGTACCGTCTAGGGGAGGAGGAACATATTCGGCGGTGGCGGGAGCGAGGGCCTCTTGTTGGTCTTCCTCGCGACGTTGCTTCTTGACGTCTCTCTCTTCTTCGTGTTCGATTTCTAATCCTCTCTTCTTGGCGCGCTTCTCGTCGCGCACCAATTGGCGTTTCGACTTTCTGTTCTTGCCCATGTTGCCGGTCGCTCGGTTTATCGGTCGATCGGTGGTGTATGTGTGGAGGTATAAGGCGGTTAAGAAAAACAGTGGGTGGGTAAGGCGATGATAGTTGCTGGATGAAGTTGCTAGAATCCAAATAAAAAGTTTCGTTATCTTATCACGGAGCGAGCACCTTGGGAGCTTGGGTGCGTTAAGATGCCAGATGAATTTTTGTTTCATCTGATTGGGTGATGAATCTGAGAACCGAGATAAATACCCAGAAAGGGAGAGAGTGGTGGGGTTCGGTTTGCATGGCTGTCACCAGGCTTTGTCAAGCTAGACCCTAACCCTGGCCATTCAGGGCAGTATTGAAGATCATCACCAACGACCTTACAACATCAACGGAAATAGTTCATGCAATGATGGAAACTTCGGCAGTAGAATACCCCCTTGATTCTCAAGAACTCCTCTATAGAATGTCAATCCAAAAGTAGAGAAAATGAAAACCGATTCAAAAAAAGGAAAAAGCAAAAAGCTCAGCGGCCCAAGTCTGGAGTTGAACTCGAGACCAGCTGCCTACCTACAAAAACACCATGCATTTTCTGGCTACCTGCACACCTACCACGTAGGCTACTGGGAGTTGTTGGAAGGTCTGAACTCGGAGCTTATATGGTCCCAGGGCAGTGAAGGTCCTGCCGCTGGAAATCCGGGGTCCGTCCGGTGTGTTGGAACTTGGGGGGGCTCGCGCCTTCCGTCTTCACTTGGTCCCGGCCGTCACTTCCATCCCTCTACTACCACCCAGCATGGCCTTCTACACCTGATCACTGCCGTGGTGGGTATGGCCCAAGATCCTGCGCGCACAGCAACCTAAACCGTCGCAGTCCTAAGAACGCCATCCGCACCCGTCACCAACATCGGCGGCTTATCATCCGGACGCCTCCCGTTCCTGTACTGCCACAACCTACTCAGATCCTTCACCTTCACCTTAGCCGGCTTGCTCTCGCGCCTGGTCCTCACCCGTCCTCTTCGTTCCACCGGACTATTCCCACCGTGAACCGCAACCCCTCCCACGGCCTCATCACCATTCCCCTCCTCACCGCCGCTAACAATGCCGTTCGCAATCCCATTAGCAAGCCAACTAATCTCCATCGCCTCCTTAGCAGCCGTCATCTCGCTCCCCGCCTCCCCAACCGTGATCTCGCTCTCCATAAACTCATTCCCCGTTTCCGCACACCCAATAAAAGCGCCCGTCTTCGGGTCCTTTTCGAGAGCGAACATGCCATCCAGGTAATGCTGGCACAGCTGGTGGCCGCCGCGGACGGTGGTGCGGGCGAAGACGCGGCCGATGAAGCGCGGCATGGTGCGCGCTCCCGGGATGGAGGTCGCGAAGTGCAGGATGCCCCAGAGCGCGACGAAGTCGGTCGTGTGCGCGTAGTGCTCGATGTGGCCGATGGCGCGGCCGGAGACGGCTGAGGGGGTGATCGCGCTGGTTTCGGAGGTGAGAGAGGGGATGCTGGGTTCTACCCAGGAGGAGGAGTAAGACTCCTCGCCCTTGGTGTTCGTGTTGGTGTCCGATGTGGTTGCGGCCGCGGTCGCGGGAGTGGTACCCGTGGTTGTGGTCCTCTGCTGTGGGGATGTTTCGGTCAGGGGATGGTTGTCGGACAGGGCCTGGGCTTGCTCGGTGTTCCCACTTCCCGCTGTCGTGTTGGTGGAGTCGGTGGATGCCGCCAGAGGGTTGCTGATGGCGTTGTGTTGGGACTGGATGTTTCGATGCGGGTTGTTGAAGTGGTTGGCGGCGTTTCCGAACGTGTAGACTTCGAGCTTTGCCAGCAGGTTTTGGGGCAGTTCTTGAAGAAGCCAGTCTATGATCATGCCTCCCTCGATGGCGCCCTGGGAATGCAGGATGAAGATGACCTTGGAGTACTGCGGGTTGTAGAGCTTCTCCTTGATGATCCGGTAGCAGATACGCACGTCTGCTGTGGCATAGCCGAGGTTGCGTTGGACAAGACATTCGATGACATCGAATAAGATGCCGGCACTGGATCGGTGAGCGTTAGTGACACAAAAGGTTTCCGAGAGTACTGCACTCACGTTTTGTTGTGTATCCCGAGGATGGGGCGCTTGAATGTAATGGCTAGTCGGTTAAGGTTACTCTGCATCCAGTGCTCTCTACCCTCTTGTCAGCTCAGCTCGCTCAGGAACCCTGGGGATGGTGAGACCAAGTTTCAGCCAGTGACTTACCCGACTGCCACACCGTTGATGAAGATCCACTGTTCATGGGCATGCTCAGGAAGAGCTGGTGCGTACTTTGGATCGGAGTGGTATTCGACCTCCTTCCCGTTCAGCAAAGTGCAAAGCCCATAGTTGACGAGCATAAACAGTCCGATAGCCAAAGCAGCGGTCCAGACCGGGAACAGAATTAGTGTTGGAAGGGTCACGATAAACCCAAGCTGCAACACGACGAGTACTGCGTGGAGACCAACGCAGAAGAGATTTCCCCGCGTGATAGATAACTCGTCCAAGTCTCCAGAATCCGATGGTGACAAGGGGATCAAGACGTAGGGAAGAGCCCAGATGAACTTGAAGAAATAGTAGATATCAAAGGCCATCAACTTCAACGGTCGATCCGTATAGCTGTAGTTGATGACCGACTGCTCTCCGATCTGAGAGCCAAAGAACTTTGTGTTGTTGGAGCTAGGCGTCTCCGCCTTTCGCCATTTGGACGCCATGAATGCGAGTGAGGCAAATATGGCCACGATGGTGAAGCCAGATACGACGAGAAGAGTCGGCATCGTCAGTGAAGACCAAGAAAGGCCATATAAGAAGGGAATCCTGTAGACTGGAACTAGCGCAGCCTTTTTATGGTTACACCAACTCCGAGTCGACTCCGTTCCGCAATATCCAGTCCTAGCAAGCCTGGCTGGCGTCGGTAGGGTACTTAAGAAATGGGATCTGACCAAGGCTGAGTTGGGCTTGTTTCGGCAACTTGGCGCCCAATTGGTTGCATCCGGTTCCCGCCCGTCTTGCAGGACCAACAGCGATGATTGATGAAAGCCCCAAGTTGGCTGAACAGTCAACAGATTATCCCCGTTGGGACGTCAGATGCCCTCCTTTCACTGCCCTGGACCCTTGGACGGTTGGTCGGGGTTGACGTCCGGCCAAGAAAAGACGCATCAGCCGTGCTGTAGGGCTGATCCACCAGGCCACTAAGCCTCCCCACTTGACGTTCTCATGGCGCCATCTGATAGGGAATTCGGTTCGTGATGGCGTCAAGGTGCGTTGCACAGCTGGCAATGTTTTCATAATGTTGTTGTCAGATACTGACCACTAGGCCAAACACCCAAAAATTAGAGCTCCGCACAGGTGGCGGAGTAGTGGCAGCTCTGGACCCCCTATATTCGACAGTTGTTTATTGATTGCGGATTTGAGTCCAACTAGCCGTGTCGGCTTATGTGGATGTTGGAGGGAGTTGGGAGCAAGCTTCAGAAGTTGGAAGCAGGTACCCGTATGCGAAGCTGCTGATCAGTGCCGTCCCGTCTAGATTGCTGTGCTTTTCCTCCCGTGTGGGGGCGCAGATGAATGTTGGGTTTTGCACGAGATAAAATCCATTTCGAGTTGCTTGTTGGTTGGCAGGTAGAGCGACGCATAAAAATGGAAGACGAAAGCTTCTTCCGTCGCATTTTCATGCCACTGCGAGAGTTCGTGAACTTAAGTGGTTGGCGCGTTGCAACACAGATGCTACCTTACGGGTTAGGGTTAAGTATTGAGGCACGGCATGAATGGCCATCCCGCCATCAGACAAAAGCTATTCTTGCTCAAAACACCAAAATGAAGGCATAACGAGGCAAACAGATAGTTTTTATACTTTCCATTTTCGGCAAGTTATTTTTGAAATGAAGATGTTTGGTATAAACCTACCCGTTGCAACATCGCCCGCGTTGATTGTCCCGGTGATCAAACTGAACAACAGTAAATATGCAATTTCATTAACAGATAGGGGTATTAAACCAAAACATAGAATCAACCGCTGCCGTTAGACCAACGGTACACCAAGCGCCGCGTCCCAAGTGCTTCATACGTCACACGAATACCCGTGTCATTTATCTACTTCCCTCATTGCCTCGCCATTGTCCCGTCAACAACGCTTCGCTGTCGCCATCCTCACCATGGGGAGTTACTACCAGTGTTGGAATGCTGAGACTGCGTGCATGAGCCAGTTCATAATAATCATGGTAGTCATCGTCAGTATTCCTCCCGTTCGCATCAATGTGATCATCGGAAGTATTCGGGCCCACCACGCCAGTCTCGGTCACCCAGCTCCGTGCCCTGTGTAACTCTGCCGGTCTGGTGGGTACGCCGCTCTGAACTGATCCGGACGCGACAACGATGCCAGAGCGCTCCGTTACGCTTCCCGACGGACGGCTTCCCCAGCCGAACTCGGCACCGATTGCCTGATCAATCCGGGACTTTAAGGCCTCGGGTGTTGGCGAGGGCCCCCTATTCTTCTTTCCGCCGAATATTTTTACACTGTAGCCTAGATTCGCTCCATGGCTGTTGCTGTAGCTGTAGCCTCCTGATTTGCTATAGGCCAGGTCATAGGCTTCAAACTTTAGGAGGCGGCGGTATGTGTAGAAAGCGTAGAAGAGCATTATGAGTGTTATGCCACTTGATATCAAACGTCAGCCTGGAAAACATTATGTCGGGGGCGGTTCTGTCCTTACAGCAGAATGCAATCCAAAGCCAAGCCAACCATGGAGTACTGGCGGTCTGAATATTTGACATAGACGGTGGCATCTAAGCCCAGCATTCCGCTGGCGAGCGTGGATTTTATGAGATGTGTGCATAGCATGAAGAAAGGGGTCAAGGTCTCAGACCTCGCCTTCCATATTTCCGCAACAGTGAGAGCTACAGATATCAATGAGAAACCGACTTGGGTGGATTCCCAACTGACAAAGGCCTCTGTGTTAGTGCGCCCTTTGTTTGGTAAGGAGTTTTGGGAGAGTGTGGGGAGCAGTTATCCTAACATACACTATTTGAACTATAGGATCCTGGCCATGCGATATCTCGTCGTCAAAGGTGCGAGAAGTCACGGAAAGCCGGTAGGAGAATAGGCCAGCCAGACTGAGAAGAATCCCAACTTGTATCATCCAACATGGTGCGAGGAAGCGAATGCGCCATTCGGCGCGTGCGAAGAGCACCTGGTCCAGATTCACAGTCATGCCGAAATATTATCGAGTGTTGCATGTGAGGTGCCGCAATAATAAACATGTGTCGTTGAGAGTGAAGAAGGCGCTTGTTGGTCGAGGTCATCGAGCGTTGTTCCTCCTGAGCGTGAATCGCGTATCCTTTCCCATTGATGCTGGTCGCCCCGCTCCTAAGTCCCCGGCAACTATTCCCAGCCTGGCAGTGAAAGTCGGGATAGTAGAATGAGATCGGCGAACGTATGTTAACAGCAAAGGCCTGTCCTTTCCGGATCCGCCGGTAGAAGCGGAGGGAAGATATTTGTCGGATGGAGAATGCTTCGGCATTTTATCCGTAGCTCTAGCTTTTGCAGCTCAGCGCCCGGCAACCCAACGAGAAGGGCTGAGAACTAGAAGTGGATTCCTGTAGGACTCAGAAGGGAACCAAAGAGATCCACTGGCCCATGGGGACAAGCGCCCGTTTGTCTCTGGTTTCGTTGTCTCGGGAAGCGTTGGCTGCAGTGGTCTGTACCTAGATTTAGGCAGTGGCTGTCTCGCGGCCGCTATGGCAAAGCAAGGAACAGGAAAATCGATGGAAGCCACCTTTTCCTGATTGGGCTTGTGAAAGTGCATGCATGCCCAAGTGGGCTAAACAGCGTGAGCTAGGCTAGTGAGCGTTAGGCGCAGGGCTGACGATCTGACGATTTGGTGGAGGTTCGGGGGTGGTGGAAAGCGTTGACAGTGGACGATATGGTCACAACGGGGCACTCTGGGAACCAACAGCGCAGCCTCCAGCGCTTGTCGCGATCCTTACCCGTTTGGCGTCGAGATAGAGCCCCCATCACTCCACGTCTCGGATATCGTGGCATGCCTCATTTGAGATTGTGTTGATTAGGAGTTGTCGGGCATACGGGGATTGGAGGATGGTGATTACAAGCGCAGGAAGCGGAAAAGGAAGGGAGAGTGATCCAAAAATAAGACCAAGCGCGAGACTTGGCCCAGACTGACCAATGATCGGGTCAAAAAAGACCGCTGCCTGCCGGCTGCGCCTCAAGGAGGGAAGCTCCAGCCTGTGAGATCCACTTAGATTACAAAAAATGCTTGAAAGGGCCTGCCAAACAGTCATATTTTCTGGAGAGAAATTGGTCATTTGTCACTTTCTGAACTCTGAATTTGGTCTGACACCGACTCTATTCGATAAACTCTCCGCAGACCAGCACTTCAAACCCCAAAAGCGCGGTAAACAGCTTATTACTCATTTATCAACCTTTTAAAAACTCAATCGCCCTGCATTGACCGGGACAGTGCGTCGTCACCGGCCTTCTCGATCATTGCATCGGCCAGAGTCCCTCTGATAGGCAGATAATGGTGTCTACCAAATCTCGGAGCCCGCAAGGGACGCCAGCCTCACAGCGAAGCGCCGAACGAGGCCAATCTCCTAGGCCATCCTTTATTCCGTCCTGCGGTGGTCGAATATCCTCATTACAGCCTCTCCCTTCCGATCTCGTGCACACCATGGCGCTCCTCGACGTTGTGACTCTCCCCCCTAATAGCCCTGTCCCGTGTTACACCGGGCTGCGTATGTATCGTTCATTCCTTTTTCGCACCTTGGCCTCATTGTCCGCTGGCAGCGGCAGCTTGGAAAACCGACGTGCTGCTGAATGGTACGACGTTGCCGCTTGCATCTGACATCGCAGGTACACTGGGATCAACGTCATGCTGAACATCTTGACGTCTCACAACTTGAGCTGCCGCTTATGTCAGTGTCGTGAATAATAATATGAATACTTGGACGCCAAATTTCCAAGCGGCTTTCCGTATCAGCTTAGCTTACTCACCATTGTTGTTGACGGCAGTGGGATAAGCCAAAGCCACAGAGACGAGGGCGAGCACAACAGCAGAGATAAGCTTCATTGTGAGAATGATGCTGACGTTGAAGGGCTAGGGACAAGCGAGTGTTGAGCGAATGAGAGTTCGGAAGGTCGTAATAAAGTCGGCCGGCGACAATGGTTGAAGAGACTGAATGGAACAACACCAAAAATCGAAGCGAACGGAGCGGATATCAGAACGAGGGCGATGAGCGAGACAACACCCCAGGTCAAATCTATCGACGGCTATTGCTGACTATTTGTACTCGTGTGTCAAGAAACATCTTGAAGTTGTGATCAAGATCTGCTTACTTTGATCAACGATATGTGTTTCAGGATACGATTCATGTGCAGCACTGCCTTCGGATCGAGTACAAGGTGGTAGCCGAGCGGTTATCCACTTCCCCAGAGGCTTGTTTGAAACGCGGCAAGGGTTACTATCCACGATAACCAAGGCGCGGAATCTCTCTTGGATTGGGACGAAACCGAACGGAGTACCTGATCCTCGGCGGTGTTAGGGACCGGGAATTCGGTCACCATCATGGATGACAGCTATCTGATATCTGGACCTTGACTAAGAACCGATTCTGGGATATCCACGCACCGGTGGCTTGCGGACTACTACTGCGAAAGGCCCATGGTATTCGATACTCGTTGAGCATCATTCAACTCATGTATTGCACTGGTCATACTATCACTCTAGCTGGGCCAACGTAGTCGGGCTATGACCGTCCAGGGTGATTGTTTTTTTTTTTTTTTTCAAAACCGAATTCCGTAAAATCCAGTCAGGCCAAGACTCGGGATCATTTGCATCTTGAACATTTGCAGCGAGATCCCAACCCCCGGTATCAACCCAGCCATACCGCAAAATTTCACTCACGTCGGCTTTATCCCCACACTTTACGGCCAATTACACCTCGAGAAGGACTTGCAGGCCGGCACTCAACGTAGCATCCACACACAGAAAACGATGTAATTGGCTTGTATAGCGTGGGGATAAATCCGATATGGGTGAGATTTAGCGGTAGTCGCAGGGGGCTGAAACCGAAATTCTCGAACTCCGGTCGGTTGAAGTGTTGCATTGCCGACCCCAGAGCCCCCGTGGCTTGCACATCAAACCGTGATGGGTCTCTTCCGAGGTTCCGTGTTGCAGTCCTGGCGTCCCCTGTCAGAGCCTAGAACGCCTAGGTACCATTACCGAACTGTCAATCGTGTCTGATGCTCGCGAACCGTTTCCATTTCAGTTCTGAACGGATGAACCCCATGGGATATTAGTGATACGGGATAAGTGGCTGGGCTGGGCACTCCTTGGTCAGACCCTGATGGCAGAATGTAGTTATTGTGGAATAGAGGTATTTGATGAAAAAAAAACATCGATGATTTTGAAGTACCCATCCCTCTACCTACCTATCTTCACATATTTGGACCATGTGCCACCTCGGTAGATACCGGCATATGTCAATGTCGCACCGCAGGCGACAGTCATCAGTTGACATCCAACAGCTTCGTCTCCAGGAGGCTGTTTTCGAAGCTCACATCAATACCAATCATCAACGTTGTCGAAGCCACTTAGAGACTTGCCAGGCGCTGTCCACACCACGTTGGGAGAGGGTGATCTCCGATACAGCCTGACGATGCCGACATTTGTACGGCCTTTCTTCGAGGTCTGACCGCAAGGTGGTACTTCCCTTGTGATGTCCGAGGCCAGAAGAGTCTTCCTTTGTATCAGCGAGAAAGGATTTATCGATAAGGTCCAGATGCCTCTGGAACCTCCCAGCGACGGCACGGGCGTCACGGCGGGAGTCCCGTCTCAAGGAGGGATCCTATCCGGTGGATCTCGCTGAGATCCACTGAGATCCACTGGAATCCGTCGGCTCCACAAGTCACTGTCGGGATGACACTGACATGCTTCTGTGCCAACTCTAGATGGATGACCTGGACTGACTTTTACTGTGTTAACAGTTGCGCTGTCCCACGGTCTCTTAGTTTGAAAACTTTGAACCTGTACTCAAGATAATTTGACGGCTTGTGATGAGCATGGTGAGCTCCATTGAAGATGATAATCTCAAATTCGGAAAGAGGGACTGAAGAGTGAGTTGGAATTCTTCCATCGTGGCAACGGAAGGACGGGGAGTGAAGAGAGGGGTTCCGATGTTAGTGAACCATCAGCAGCAACCCCCTCAATCCCTGCTGTCTTGTCCCAACCCTGGATTGGCCACGGTCATTGACTGGAGACCCATCGAGCTACCCCTCGCTTTCGACGCCTTTCTTCCATTCATCTGTTTCCGTTTGTGCTTAGAAACCATGACCCGGAAAACGACTCGAGAATGGTGACCACACCATTTCCCGACTGGCGGTCATCCTTGGCTGGAATCCAGATGGATGATTCAGCCACGACTCCATCCGCCTGACTGCCGCTCGTGCTGATGATGGCTGACCACGCTCAGTCGCTGTGGACGGAAGCACACCCACCTGCACAGCCAGCACACTTCCACTTACAGTTTGACGTTCCTATCGTCCCCCACCCCCCCGCACGTCGTAATCCTCTTTTCCTTTTTCCCTTGTCGCCTTCCTTTCGAAGAGCATGACAATCTCTTCCCCTCCTTTTAAATGTGACTATCTTCAGTGTTCAGAACCAGGCACGTACAACTAATCAGCAGCCGCCTGCTCTACCGTCATCATCATTCCTACTAGCATATCCGACGCCGTCAAGACGTTGTACAGCCACGTTCTCGCCAGAAACGCACTCCCCTCCCACCTCCAACCATGGCCACCGTCGAGCACTGTCTCTGCTGCTTCGAAGCACTCGCCGCCTGTCATGAGCGTCGCAAGCCCATGAGCCTGTCTGAAATCGAAAAGTCATGGGCCGAATACATCAACACCATTGACGACGACGATGATGACGACGACGACAAAGAGGCTACTGTCTCCAGTAAAGCCCCCCAGATCCCCGCGCTCCGTAGACTAGCCGCGGCCACCCTGCCATCGTCGACCTCTTCATCATCGACCTCCCTTGCCACAAGCAGTAGCACCAGCACGAGCAGCAGCAACACCACCCTGCAATCCGGCATCTCCACGCCCGCAACATCCATCGCCTCCTCGGCCTCTCCCGCACCGCCGACACTCGTTTACGAATCCCCCCTCTTCGTAACCTGGAACGTCGTCCGAGACTCGGATGATGACGTCTCCCTCCGCGGCTGCATCGGCACCTTCGAATCGCAGTCTCTCTCCTCCGGCCTGCCCTCGTACGCCCTAACCTCTGCTCTCCAAGACACGCGCTTCCACCCCATCAGCCGGGCCGAGCTGCCTTCGCTGCAGGTGGCCGTGACGCTGCTGACCGACTTTGAGCCCGCGGCCGATGCCATGGACTGGGAGCTGGGCAAGCACGGGCTGCGCATCAGCTTTGTGTACCGCGGACGCAGGTACGGCGCGACGTACCTGCCGGATGTCGCGCCGGAGCAAGGGTGGACGAAAGAAGAGACGGTGGTGAGCCTGATGCGCAAGGCTGGGTGGGAAGGGAATAAGTCGAGGTGGAGAGAGGTGGAGTTGAGGGTGGTCCGGTATCAGGGGAAGAAGGAGAAGTTAGGGTATGAGGAGTATAAGGCTTGGAGGGATTGGGTGGATGGGAAGAGGGGGTAGTGAACGTTAAAAGGAGGAGCAGGAGGAGGTGCATGGAATCGTTGGGTTGCATGGATGGAAGAGTTGATTTGGTCAAGGAGTTATGGTGTGGAGTATTGGTAGATCGAGGTGTTTGGCGTAGAGGCATAAACGGGTCTGGTGAAGGGAAGGAAAGACACGCGCGACACATTTTCAAGGAAGAGCCCAAGTAGGAACACAGCACAGAAGGTCTAGGAATTCGGAAATCACGAGCGGCGTCTTGGGAGTCTCGGGAGTCTGGGGCATACTTGGGGAGAGGTTTATACACCTGGAGAGGGATTTGTTCGAGGCCCATCGAAACAAATGGAAGAACCTGCAGCTGATCAAGACACGACACGGAGTTACGATAGACAGAAACAGCAAGAATAGAGGAAGTCGAGCCAACAGGACTCCTCTGAAAACCAATCAACTCGAAGAAAGCGGTCGCATAGGTAGAAAGAGGCATCACCCATCACAACCTAAAGTTAAAAGAGGCACAATCGAAACCTGCATTTACCGCTTCATTGGTCACGTTCATAGAGCCAGCATTAGCTCAACTGTTAAATATCATAGGTGCGCATTTCATGAACCAGTATCTAATTCTAATCATCCCGTTACTTTATATACATCCCACTTTCTCTTTGCCCATCTTGTCAACTATGCACAATCCAACTTGATTTAGAGGTGCTCAACTTCACCTGTTACCAGAATATCGAGCACGTTGGCCCGAAGCGGGCTCGCGGTGTAAAATCTGAACCTTCCCAACATCATTGCGACACAACTTCCTTCCCAACAGCTTCCAATCCCTTAACCAACCCCTCCACCGTTCCCCTCAACGTCTGGCAATTAACCACCACCCTAAACAAGCTTCCCTTATCACCCGGCGCATAATCCACCATGAACCCTCTCGCAATCAATTTCTCCACCATGATTCTCGTCCTCCTTGTGTTCTCCTCCGGCTCGTCTGCCAACTTCCCGCCGGGAGCATAGTAAAAGCACACCTGCAGACAAGGCGGCGGGTTCGACGACACCAGCACAAAGTCCTTGCGCTCGGAAATCAGATCAGCCAGATAAGCAGCCATGTCGAACGCGCCGTCAATCTGCCGCTCGAACCCGGCTGCGCCGTAGTAGATCCACGATAGCGCCAGCTTGAGCGCGTCGCCTCTGCGACCACACTGGAGCGTCAGGTCGGCTAGATCCCAGACCTCGTCTGGGCCGTTCCCGTTTCCACACCCATTTGTCACCTCTTCCTTCGGGGCCTGACTTTGCACCCCCTCCTCGGTCTCATCCTCCTCCTCCGCCCCCGCGGCGGGCCCATGAAACAAATACCCAGCCGGCAACGTATTCGCCCTATGGAAAACCTTGACATCACCGGTCAACAGAAACGAACACGTCACCGGCGCATTGAGCATCTTGTGCGGATTAACCGTCAACGACCTCGCCCTGTGCGACCCTTGCATCTTATGCTTGTGCCTCTCGCTGAAAATCGCTGGGCCACCCCAGCTCCCGTCGATGTGCATCCACATTCCAAACTCATCGCACACGTCCGCGATCTCGTCAAACGGGTCGTACGAGCCCAAGACTGTGGTTCCCGCCGTGGCGTTGACGTAAAAGGGGTGTTTTCCCTCGCTCTTGGCTTTTAGGACAATCTCGCGCAAAGCGGCGGGTTGCATGCGCCCTTGGTCATCGACGGGAACGGTCCATACGCTCGAGGACCCAAAACCGCACGTCACAGCGGCTTTTTCGACGGAGTAGTGTCCGTGGGCGCTGGTGAGGAGGACCAGTGGGCCGGGGGCGCCACATTCGTTGTGCCCGTTGCCGTGGATCTTGGATAGCGGGAACAGCGTGTTGCGGGCGATGACGATGGAGGTTAAGTTTGAAGAGCTGCCGCCCTGGCAGGTGACGCCGCCGGCACGGGGGCCGATGAAGCCGAAGAGTGAGGCGAACTGCTTGGCCGTGTGCTTCTCGATCACGGTTAGGGCCGGAGAGACCTGGTAGACGTGCAGGTTGGTGTTGAGAACGGAGAGGAGCAGCTCGGTGACGACGCCGACGGCGTTGGTGGAGGCGTAGAGCTTGTCCATGAAGCCTTGGTCCCAAGTGTTGACGGAGTGGGCGAGGATGGACTGGATGCTTTCTAGCAGACCCTGCTCGCCCTGGCCCTCACCCGAGGGGAGAGAGAGAGCTAGTTGCTTGACTAGCTGGTCCGGTCGGAGGGATTCAACGAGGACATTGCGGTTGTCTGGGGGTAGCTGGCCGGTGGCCCGGAAAAAGGCGGCGTTGTCTGCGTCCCGGATGAAGGGGACGATTAGGGATTTGACCGCATCGATGAGCTTTTCATGGAGTCAGTTAGAGTCAGTTCACTTTTGTTGATTTGATGATGATATTCAATCTAATCTGATCGAGTGTTTTCGTGACAGGGAGAGTGTGGTTGGGTGGAAGTTGTCCATGGGCCGGCCTCTTGGTGCCTCAGGGGGTGCGTTGAAGAAGAGGCGGGTTAGGGTTAACAGTGTATATGCCTGGACTTACACGATCAACCTCACTTGCCCTGTTCAGAGGCTTGTCCGCGCTGTGAGTTCCGTTCATTGTGTTCTGGCGCTCCGTTTGTGTTTGTTGCCCTGTTATTCTCCAGAATAGGAAGTGACAAGAAGAACAGGATTGGCCGGGTATAGCGGAAGAGAGAAAAGAGAATCCATGGCAAAGAAACAAAGCAAAACCGAAGAGTCAGAGTTTTTGCACCCACTCACGACCCCCCATGCGTGCCGTCACATACGCCGTAAACAAGGGAACGGTGAACCGAACCACGGTTCACGCTTGGGCCTCACAGAAGTCAGCGTCCCTCGGTCCACCGTCCAGGTCGGCAATCCACTCTTCTTTCAACGCCCCGACAGCCGTACCTTAGCCGCAGAGCAGCCCGGAAGGCGGAGCCCGTAAATCCCGCACATGGCCGCATTTGGGAAGTTTGACGTCCCCGCCGAGCCGTCGACTCCCCGCCGGAGCATGGGAGTGCTGTCTTGGACAAGTGGGGATCCAATCGGCTCTGCACCCGAATTTTTCGCAATATGACCTCATCGTCGACCAATGTTGTTCTGGAATTTCATGCTGCTGTTCTGGTAGTGTAGAAATCTCTTCAGCAAGGTGATGAATGATGAAATGGAAATAGTCTGTCTGTATGGTGACCTGAACGAGATGCACCTCTGAAATGTGGTTTGAGTGGTTTGGGATAGATAATTCCGGCGATAGCATTAAGAAGAAGAAACGTTTGTGGTGTGGTTTTGAAGAAGCAAACTGCAAAAAGCTTCAATTGGTGTCAGATCACAGGCGGGGATGAATTGTTCCGGTCCCGTTGGTCTGGTTAGTGGTTCCCCCCACGGCCACCACCGCCGACTCACTGGTAGGAGCCGAGAGTAAGGTAATCACGAAAGAATTGCGACTGCGGCGGTGCAAACCGGGGAAGGGGTTGCTTCATTGTATTGGTGATCAAGATTTTCCATTTGCAGCTCACTAGAGGGAAAGTAGAAGAAAGAAAAGACGAACCGTGACATACAGTGCAGCGCTTCGTTTGGACCTGTTGTTGGCTTTGGACATTTCGCGTTGGCGACCGGAAGAGAAAAAAGACATATCACTACCTCCGCGTGCTTTCCCTCCGAGTCCCCACAAGGCACCGTGACAGGCAGAGCCTTCCGGTTGTTCGGGTGTACAGCAACGGCAACCGGCATCGGATACAAGTAAAGACAACGGAAGGCAATGGCAATGCCCGCGGCCGCCCGGCGACCGGCGGGGTGTGGACCCTTCTTCGCACGTGGGGGACCTGGGCCCGGGCGGGCTTTCTCCGTTCAACAGTGGACCAGAACAGTGGGCAGTTGTGGGGCTCTCGCTTGCATTTGATGTCATTTCAGCCAATCTCCGCTTCTCCTCCATTCGGCTCTGTTCGTCCATCTTTTGCCCAATTCTGACATGTGACTTGTCTTTTTCAAGATGAAGGCAATCCCATTATTTTGGTTTGCTCTGCGGCTAGTAGAGACTAGAGAAGACGTTTGTTGTTCTGTGGAAGCATGACCACACGGTGCCGGTCATCTGGGTTGGTTTTTGTTGTTGACTGATATCTTTTGTTTTCTCCAACTAACCGAACCATCTTTTGACGTGACAGCTGAAGCTTCCCCCCTTCAGCTGCAAGGCCGGCTCCTGCATGCAATCGCTGTGCGCCATTCTGTCATGGTTGCCCTGCCGGAAGCGCAGCCGGTTGAGCGGTCGTGCATTTGGGGACGGTCCCAGGGCTCCCCGTTGGGCCCGTTGCTAACAAACCGCGCCTAGCGGGGAAAATAGCACAGAGTTTTCCATCACAGCCAATCCTATGCGTGCGCTGATCCTTTCCAATTTCTGGAAAAGCAAAAAGGGGCATTTTGCACCCCTGTTGGCTATCTGAACAGAACAAGACTCGTTGTCTTTTTGTCCAAGCAGAAACAGAAAGAAACCGGGCGGTTGCGCGTGAGTGCAGTGCTGATTGTCTTATACACTACTTGCTATACCTATGCTCTCATCGACGGGCGGTTATCGATGATCGTAGAGGTATCCATCGCGAAATGTCATCCCTCCCTTGTTCACAGCGGAAAGGCCCAGATCCGGTGACGAGAGACAAGATCGTGCCGGAGGAAGATTACATCCATGCCTCGTTGCTGTGCTTGTCTGGGCTCTCTGTTTCCAACCTGCCGGGTATTACAGCGTAGCAGTGTGCATCATAGCCAGCATCATAACAAGCATCATCGTCAACGCCGTCTTCTTTCCGGAGAACGCCGGGGGTCATGAAGCGCACATCAGGCCCCCAAACAGGCCAAAGCCTCAAAGGGGGTTGCCGTTGCTAGGTTGTGTGAACAAGGTAACAACAAGGTCCCAAAAGGCTGCAACTTTCCCCTGGTGACCGTCGCATTCAACGCACGAGGGCTCTTCCCCGGGAGGCCCCATCGCTTGCCCATGCACGTCACCCCCTGTGAAAGCATCCCATTGCGGGCAAGATGAAAGGTGGGTATCGGTCCAAATCAAATTCAATGAACCCCGGAAGGAACAACGAATTGGTTCCAAAATACGGCGCATCTGGACTCTTCCTTTCCCATTGATATTGATACGAGTCCATTCATCATCTCCCGTCCTCTTTTACATCTTGAAAGCTGAGCCGGTTTTCTTCCCTTCGCCCTCGTTGTTCCTCATCTCTCACTTTTTTTTGGAGGTTTGCCAATCAAGCTACTATTTTCAACGCCCCTCTTTTTTGGTGTTCTTTTTGGGAAAGAAAAAAAAACATCATCACAATCCATCTTGGCCAACCACGCCACTTCTCCCTTGCGAGCCAACACATCGACTCGACAAGAAACACTGGACTAAAACGCACGCTCGCTCGCTCGTTCGTTCGCTCGTTGTTTGCTTCTACGGCACCGCACTGCAGTTGCACAACCAGCATATCGGACCAAAAACAACCTTCTTTTTTTTTCAGTCCCTTTGCAGTCTCGGCCTGACTTCGCCCCACTCCCTCGCTTCTTCCTGGTTTTCCGTCAAACGTGACGTCGAACCAAACTTTCTTGCGACGACGCGCTCGCACCTAGGGGTAGAAAAAAAAGGAAGAAAAAAAGGAGGGATCCCACCTTGTATCACATCACCACCACTCATCAGGAACAAGGCCGTTCGGATCATCGCCCTGTGCGCCCACCCCTCCTTTTTAGGCTCGACCCAAACTTTGTTTATCTTGCAACCCACCTCGACCCAACCGACCGACCCCTCTCTTATACGGAGCTGTCCTCGTCTACCATCATATATCTTTCAGATTGCTCCCCCAAAATCCTTTTATTTTCTGACCCTCCTTTCGGAATCTTACCTTACCTAAGGATAAGCCAACTTCGCCACTTCTTATTCAATTGCAATATCAAAGCGGGCACAGCACCCCCTTTTTCCAGTCCCATTGGAATATCACATACAAAACTAGAAAGGCTTTTCCCCCAGCTAGTTACATCAACCAACTATCACCAAACAAGGGCAAATACGTTCCCAACCGAAAACCAAACCAAACCCAAAACCAAAATCCAAGAAAATGCCATCCCAAAACCCCCGTAGTCACGGGCACTCAGCCTCCACCGGCTCTGCCAAAACCGCCGGCGCCTCCATTTCCTCCCCCACACAAGGAGGCACCCGACAATCCCAACAGCCACCCGTCCCCATCTCCATCACCATCTGCGGCGACGGCGGCTGCGGCAAATCCTCCATCACCCTGCGTCTCGTCCGCTCGCAATGGACAGAAGACTACGACCCCACCATCGAAGACAGCTACAGCATCACGCGGCGCATCGATGGCGTCACCTACCACTTGAGTCTGACGGACACAGCGGGCCAGGAAGAGTACCGCGGCATGTGGGCCTCGTCCAACTTGGGAGCCGACGCCTTCTTGATGGTGTACGACATCACGTCGCGCGACAGCCTCGACGCGCTGCAGTATTTCAACGATCTGATCGACATGGAGGCCGAGACGCGCGCGGATAACGCGGCGAGGGCGCGCCGGGCGGGGTTATCGCCGGCGCAGATAAGCGGGAGCATGTCGAATCGGTATGCCACGGGATCAAATATGGGCGGCGGGGCTGGGTCGGGGGCGAAGGCTATCCCGCCGGTGAAAATTGTGGCGGGGAATAAGTGCGATTTGTCGGAGAACCGGGTAGTCCCCGCGGCGACGGGGCTGGAGTGGGCGAGGGCGAGGGGGTGCGGGTTCATGGAGACGAGTGCGCGGTTGGAGGTGAATATTGAGGAGACGTTTGCGCTGATTGTGAGGAGGGTGGTGGAGCAGAGGAGATTGGCCGAGTTGGGGATTACGGGCGTGGATCAGGAGGCTGCGGAGGAGTTGTTGGGGAGCAGTAGGGGGAGGACGAAGCCGTTGAGTCCGTTGCCGACTAAGGACGGGAAGGAGGGTGGGTTAGATGAGAAGGGTGGGAGTAAAAGGAAGAGGGGAGGCGCAAGTAGATTTTTGAAGAGTTTGAAGTGCTGGTAAGACCAGAAGGACCAGAAGGAAAGGAGTTGTTCGCGCAAGGAGCATTGGTGGATTCCTGGTTGTTGGATTGGCTTGCTTGGCTTAGTTCATGCTTTTGATGCTTCTTTTCTGTTCGCTGCTGCTGCTGCTAGGCAAAACGTGATGGATATTGGGTTGAATAGCGCTGGGCCTTGATTCACCCTTGATTCATGGGGATTGGACTTTTTACTACTACTGGGAAGCAGGACTGGGATCGGAGTCGTGGAGCAGGAGTTTATTGGTCGGTCGGCATGTCTTCTTTCTGTTTGTCTATTACTGCAGGCGACTCAAAAATGGGAAAGATACCATACGATGGGGGTTATTTGCCAGTTTATTAGCTTTATTTCTATGTTAGGTCTTGCCTTCCCTCATTCTCTTGTCGCTTTTTCCTCTTGCTTATGTTGCTTGGCCTGGTCGTGCATTGTTGAAGCTCTCTCTTCCATGGCGCGACATCCCAACTGCCAAGTGGAACTGAAGGAGGACCGTTGATCATCAACGGTTGATGATTTGCGGTCCAGCAGAACACTTGATAAATTACAATGCTAGGGAAATCTCGACCAAGCTTGGCGTCGCTTCAGCACGACATGCGAAAGCGAATGGATGCTTGGTCTTGTCTCACGAGGTCTTCAGCACATGTAGAGATGAAAAGATGACTTATGAGGTCCGTAAACACAATCTGGGACTTTGGCCGATTATCTTTACAAGATGACTAGGTGAACATACGGGACAACGTGTTCCAACATTCCATTGACTCCAACGAACAAAAAACAAACGTCAACTTGGAGCATTTGACGAATCCCTCAAACAACTTGTTCTTTCTTTTACCACTTCCAACCTGCTACCAAGCTTAGTACTTGTCGTTCTGAGCCTTGCGAAGGTCGAACACGCGAATGGCCTCATGGGCAGCCTTGACACCGCTGAGGGCCATGGCTCCGAAGGTAGGTCCTATTATTACCCCAAGTCAGCATTAAACTTGATTGATCAAAGGAAAAAGCTGAACATACCCATGCGGTTAGCACCATCAATCTCCGACAACTCCATACCGCCAACGATCAAACCCGGGACGATCTCGCGGGTGTTGTTGACAATAGCATCCTCGGCGGACTGCATATCGAGTCCGCGCATGCCGTTCAGCCGCTCCATCTGCTTCATGCTGACCAAGCGCTTGACCGAGAAGGCACCAAAAGGACCGTCATGGCCCGTGGTGCTGATGATGACGGGAGCATTGATGGTGTTGGGATCCATGCAGCTCTGGTCATCGTGATGCATCGACACCAGGGTCCAGTTGGTCACCACACCCGCAATCCTCACCTTGGCCTCATCCTCAGCCTCTCCATCATCTGACGACGACGAAGATTCGGCATGGTGCTTCCTGGTGATCAAGTCCTCAACAGTCGTGGCGTTGAACAACTTGACATTGGGCCTCTGCAAGACCTTGCTCAGCACAGTCGAAGTGAACAGAGCGGCATGCTTGACCACCACGTAGTCACCCTCGTCCTCATACGGCACGCCAACCTCGTCCAAGAAGACGTCGGCAGGCTTGCGCATCACCATGGCGCTGAAGAGCTGTCCGCCCAACCAGGCGCCACCGCCCGGGGCGACGCCCGCTTCGATCATGGTGATGCGCAGGTCGGGCCGCAGAGTGGACAAGACGTAGGCGCAAGAGAGACCGCAAGAGCCGGCGCCGACGATGACAATGTCGGACTCGGCGTGGGTGTCCAGGTCAGCAAAGTAGCGGCGGGTCATGGCGCGCGAAACGGTGGATTCGCGAATGGGGGAAAAGGTGAAGGCATCAGTGCCGAGGGTGGGCATGAGCTCGAGAAGAGGCTTGGATAGGCCCCTGGTATCACGCTCGACGGTGGCATCGTCCTTGCCGACGGCCTTGAGACCGACGTTGACAAGAGTGGGGATGCTCTGCGGCTCGAGAATGGAGGGAGACATTTTGGTCGAGAGTTTTGGTTGGGAACGATTATGTTATCTGGAAATGTTAATATGGCTGTACAGGGAAGGGGAAGCGGGGGAGGAAGTTGAAGCATGATCCTTTCGCTGGTATTATCCAGATCAAGTTCGTCGCCGTATATTCTCAGCCTATACTTCTCCCCTTGATACAGGTCACCTGCTGCTCTTTGCTAGAGAGCTAAGCTAAGCAACCTATACCCAAGGGAGAAGTTGGCACCGGCTCATGCATTCAGATAGTTACCTCTGAAAGTATGTTTGAACGTAATCGACTCATGGTATAATCATCCAGCCAAATGGGAGGACATGGCTTCAGCTCCTCCTAGAAAGATGGTGTGTGCCATCATGGTGGAGGAGGTGGGTGGTATGTACCCTTGTCTCGAGTATCTGCTTGAATAGGGGTATTAGTATTGTCAACACCTTACGTTGAAGGAGACAAGACGCCGAGTAAGTACGATGATACTTGCATGTTGGTACTAGTGGTAGTCCTCGGAACCGACGGCGAATGTTGATGCTAAAGAGATGGGTGACGGTGGGAAGAGAGGAGGGGAAAGAAGGAGCAGACCTTATGGGGGGAGCTGTTGCCCTTTTTATCATCACTTGAGGGAAGGTAGTGCACTCCTGCTCCCGGTCCAGTTCGAGCTGCATCCCCTTGCATTCTCTTGCCCCTCTCTCCTTCCTCCAACTGACATCGTACCCGACTTCAAGCATTGCGGTTATGTGAAGATGCCACTTTCCCTGCTTCCCGTGTCCCCCCATAACGCATGGTTATCTTGCCTTCCTTACCCCTCCTTTGCTGAAGTTCCACGGCATTGACGATCCTCTGATGATCACCCAGTCAGGTATCCATCAATGCTTTTCTCTCTTTGAGCCATCACTCAAACTACCCCTCTTCATCCCGTTCTTTTCAACAACCGTTCACCTGTTATCTCGACAGTGCGAGGCTCCCATACGTCAAAGCGTGAACCGAACACCCCACTCCAGATGTCGGATGAACTCGCTGATGGCGTGAATATGAGGAAAGCAAACCGGGTAACTACGGCACATCAATTCCTCTAGCCGTCGGCCCAGATCCGAGAACTGAGGTCACAATTCAAGAGCTGCAGGTATCCATGGATAGCGTTGGATGATTGGTACCGCCGTGCGTACGTGGGACAAAGCCCGACACCTTGCCGACGCCGAGAACCTTAACGGCCCGAAGGTTCCCTTCCCCTTCTTGGCTACCACTGTCAGTAGGTCCTACTGTCCACCGGGAATTATGAGATGGATCACGATTGAAGGGAATGATGATGATGTATTGAGAGAGAGATCCAGCTAATTGCTGGAGAGGATCGCCAGCTATATAGAGTTGGCGATTAAAGAGACGAAGGTTTGCAAAGGAGGGGATTCTGGGACGTGCTAGAACCGCTATTAAAGAGAGGGGTATAGGGTAAAAGCCCTATAGCGTAAAAGATTAGTAGTCTAGCTAATAAACGGGCCTAAAAATCTCATACACCCCTATAGACCTAAAAAAAGCAAATCTAAATACAAATAATCGCGAGTAAACAAATTAAATATCCTCCTTCTTCTTTATAGTATTAAGCTAGGGGATATCCTTCTTGGTAAAGCTTAATATTTTTATAAATCGCCTATATTTATTCGCTTTAAGGCCTTTTGTTAGGCTATTAGCTACTATTTTAGTACTAGAAATATAAATAACCTCAAACCTCTTCTATTCTATTTGTTCTATAACCTATTTTAACTATATATCGATGCAACGGTTCCTTTTAGGGGTTTTGAGAGTTGTAGTTCTTATATTAGTATTATTTGTAAAGAGGATGCGCTGCGGTTATACTATACCTAATTCCTCTAATATTTGAATTACTTAATTAATTAATCTAGCTACTGGGATTAAATTAGTAAACTCTACTTCTATTGTACTTAGTATAACGAAGGTTTGCTTCTTGAATTTCTAAAATACTAGCCCAATTGTAATAAATATAATATAGCCAACTATATTATACTTTATTTCGATATTATTAATATATAAGGCATCTATATATATCCTAAAATTAAAGTCTAATTACTATAGAAACGATAGGCCTCCTAGTAGTAATCCTAGATTTGAATTATCTATTAGATATTTAAAGAGGTGCTGTATTACGTAATCGTACCGGTCTATTGATTTGGGGTGGTATGCCTTATACTTTTTGCGATGAATTTTTCAATTTTTTCTACAATGCACTCAAATTAGGGATACGCTTGCAAGATTGGAGGGGTCTGATCAGCTGGCTATAATCAAGGATCATAAGGAAGATTAGAAGACGAATGATTATATAAGCTAACTAGACGAATAATCGTTTGCCTACCTTAATAAACCTAATAAAATAGCTATTCTAATAAATAGGAATAAGAAGGAGAAATGGAGAGGAATAGGAAAAAAAGAGAGGTAAGACATCAACTTTTTCTTTAAGAAGGGGGTAGTTAATAGGAAAGATTATGGTTATTCCCAAATTAGCTTATTAATATAGTTTTTACAAATAATTTAATATACTTCGTTAAAATTTCTTTTCAATTAAATTCTACTAATAATATCTTTATAAAATATTTGATCATTCATTTTATTCCGAACTATATATTTTAATCACTTATTTCTTTTCTCCAAAAACAGAATACCTTTATTTACTTATTAATTATTTAAACTATAAGCTTTAAATATTAGTAATTTAATTATTCTTCCTTTCTTTTCTCTATTATCTAAGACAACTTCAACTTTTCTATTTAATATTAGCGTCAACTATTTCAACTATTTAGGTTTACACTAATTATTAATATTACTCTAATTAGTCATTTATAATAATTTCTATTGTAGTATATAATTGGTTTTGTATTGTATTAATAATACCGGCCCAAATTAAATTAATAATAAGGACGAAATAGGTTTTAAAATTTAGTACTAAATTAGTTAAAACGAAAATAGAAAACTTACGACTACAACTTCCTATCTTTATTAAGGTTTGCCTATTCCCAAATAAAAATGATTAATTATTTATTTTAGAATATATAACGATAGCATTTTAAAGAACGCGCAATATTTTTAGAATTAAATATACGAAAAATCTAGGGCCCTCGATAATACCAATATATAATTATTTCAATAGCCGTACTAAATCGTCGATATTATAAGAAGATAAATATTATTAAAAGGGATAATTATTTAAATATAACGATAAAGCCCGATTAAATATTCGATTAATCGATTAAATAATAATAATAGCCTAATAGGATGATCGGATAACGTAAAATAGCGAACGGACGTAAATAAAATAACGGACGACTAAAATAACGAAGATTACGAAGATTTAATAAGTATAATAAACTATATTAATAAACGTATAATAGATTATAAATTTAAGACGATAATATTAATACGTCCTTAAATAACGTTTATTTCCCTTTATAAAATACAATAAGATTAGATAAAGCCTAATCCATCTTATTATAAGTATATAATTAATTATCCTTATAATAAAGTACTTCTACAAAATATTTCTACTAAATCCTTTCTTCACAATATATATCTTTAATTATTATTAGAGAACTTTCGCATCGTAATAATCTTAATTATTACAATTAAAAGGGTTTATAGAAATATAATTAACTAGTATATTTTTTATTACAAAGGACTATATTAATCGCCTCCTTCGTATAAAGTATAATAATATCTAATACTATTTTAATATAATTATAGCAACTCTTACAATATTTATCGAAATATAACTTTATATTATTCTCTTTACTTGAAAAAGGTTGGTAAAGAGATATTAAAGAGGAATATCTATTAATAGCAATTAATTAAAATAGTATATTAATATAAAGAAGATTAAAAAAGGTTAAAAATTTTACAATCTTTCTACTAGAAATAATTAGAATAAAAAGGGAGGATAGGATAGACGGTAATAACAATCCTAATTTTAATACGAATAATAATTTCTTCGGGGTTTTAGATATAAACTTTAATTTAATTACTTCAAATCAAATACTTATACTAATCTTTAAATTACTTCTATTAATTCCTCTCCTATCTTTACCTCTACTCCTACTTTTACTTTCTCTATTACTTTAACTTTTCCTTTCCCTTCTATATATAGAATTACCTCTTTTAGAAATTACCTTTATTATATTTCTAATACTTCCCGCTATATTTAAATAGCCTAAACTATTTAATCCGCTTAAATTGTCTAAACCGCCAATACTACTTATTTAATTTCGGATACCCAATTCGATAAAAACGCTTACCTTATTACCTTTTAAATCTCTATTACCTATTCTATTTCTCCTACCCCTTTTCGCCTTACTTTTATATTCCTTTACCCGTTTAGTATTATTTTTACCCTCTAATCGATTTATAGCCCTTAATCAATTATTATTTAATTAAAGTTCGCTTAAACGGCTTTTAACTATTAATAATCGAAATTATTATTATTTACAGCAATAATTTCTTCGAATTAGTAATATAATTACTATAGCTATTAAAAATACAATCCGCTTTAAAAAAGATAGTAATAAAGAATTTTATAAGGATACACTAATAAATCTTAAGAATAATATTTTTAAAAATCTATTTATAAAATACTTATTTAAAATATTAATTATTAAATCCCTTATTATAATCTTTATAATTAATTATCTACTTAATAAAAAGTTTAAAGGTAAGAAAATTATTTACTACTTTAAGGAATTTAATAAACGCGTCGAGAATTATATATTAATTAATCGGGCAAAATTAAATATTTAATTCTAATAATATATTAATAATATAAAAAAGATTTATCAAGAAATAGTCCAGACCTTCGATAAATAGAAAACGTTTACTTAAATAGAGTTAGAAAGATTAATAAAATAAGAGTTTTTTATTTTAAATCTTAAGCAAATAAATTCAAAAATTACTTCTTTAAAGGTTTTCTATAATTATTCTATTCCGTACGATAAATCAAAAATCGTAAGAATAATATTAATTTATTCTATTCTACTTTCGAAGCAATTTACAAAAGAAAGAGAATTTACGAAATTAATTATAATATAAAACTTCTATAGGAAATTAAATAAGAAGACGAAGTATTTAATTATAAATTATATTAAATTAAAAGAAGAAATCTATAAAATAAATTAATTAAATTTTATTAATCGAATTACTAAAGCGATTATTAAATAATTCGATTATAAAAACGATAATAAAGATCTTAATTCTTCTACTAATTTATCTAGTAATAAAGTAGTTACTATATAATTTAAAAAGTAGAAGAACGTAATTAGGAATATTAAATTAAAAGATAATACCTTAGACGACTATTTTAATAAAATTATTAAAAAGAAGGTAATATCGTAGAAAGAATAGAAGAAGACTAGTACGACGCCAATAATAATATTTAATAACCTAATTAATAAATTAAATATAGAGAAGTTAACGGATTAATTATTTAATTTAACGTTCGTAATATTAGAAATAAAGATTGAATTAAAAGAAAAATTCAATAGAAAGACTACTAAAGAATATTAAATCAATTATAGGAATACATCTAATTTTTCGATTAAAACTAGTAATTCTTCTAATTAAAATTAACTTTTAAGAGGAAGCTTTAATAAACGAAGGCGTAGAAGAAAGTAAGGCAGAGGAAATTACTAACGACGTTATTACTAATATAATAGTAATTACTTCTAATATAATTATTAAGAGATAATTAATAATTACCAAATTAGTAAATTCGTAATATATCGACTAAGAATTCCTATATTAGGAATTTAAATAATTCTCGCTATTAAGAGTAAAAAAGAGACGAGCAATTTTATTTCTAATAAATAAATTATTAAAGCCAATAAATAAAAGAAGTTTAACTCTCTTACAAAATTATAAATAGCCGTCTATAGTAAGACGGCTAATTATAAAGCCGTTTTTAATAAATAGGAGAAAGAAATCTAGAAGCCGGTTCGGAAAATTAATTTCGAACCCAATTTCAATCTACTTCCGGATACCGCTTCTAATATTTAGAATATAAAGAAAAAAGGTCTAATATATTAAATTAATATATATACAACTAATATTATAGAATACTTATATATAAATAACAAATTAAACGTTAATTAAAACGTCTTCTAAAGAAGTATTAAAGAGTATAAAATAATAATAATCCGTTAATTATTTATTATACCCCCTAATAATATAATTTATTATTTTATTAACGTTACATAAGTAATAAAGAACTAAATTAACCTAATTCAATATAAATTAATATTTAAAGAAATATTAAAGATAAATTCAACTACTATTAATACTTAGACGATTAATAAGTATTTACTTAAATAGCCGTCGGATTAATAAATAATTCCTTCTTTACCTATATATAACCTATATAATAAAAATAATTTATTTATATACTTTTATAACTATTTAAACGTAATAGAAGATTAGCAACCTCTTAAATTAATTTCTAATTACCTAATTTTAATTCTTAACCCTATATTAATATTTAATTAACCCGTTCCAGTTCCTAAACCTATATCGATCTCTAATTACCTAATTTCTATTCTTAATAGCGAAAATAATAAATTAAACGACTTAATTTTAGAAATGAACGCAATAGAGTAAGAGCTTATTAATATTCGTAAGACTTACGAAGAAAAATTAAATAACACTATAAATTATAATTATTAATTGATTTATAATTATATTTAAAAAGGCAAAGAAATAATTTAAATAAGAATAAATATTAATAGGATAGTTAAACAATTGAAAGAAAAGAAGGAAATAATTATTAACTATATTAGTAAAACCTCTTTTCCTAGTAGAGGAATAAAAAGATTAAAAAGATTAGGCATTGCTAATAATAACGAAACTATTGTCACAGGGCTAGATCACATGTCAGATTATATGCCCTGTGCTTTGCGTGCCATTGGCCATCGTGCTATGGCACTGGGCTAGCCCGGGCATTGAGGCTCTGTTACGACCCACTCTAGTGGGTCATATGCTATGCCCTATATCAGCCCTGGCTGGCGCACACTCTCCTCTTGCTTCCTTCGTACAACAACACATATCATACCTTATACCTAACGGCGCCCTTGCCCCGTGATAACTATATTTAATAAATAATTTCCTATCGACTTTAATAATATAAAAGAATTATTACTAATATTTCTAACTAAAATCATTCGAAGGGCTACTATTTAAAATAAGCCCTTTAATTTACTAATACCCAATTTTAATAAAGAAAATATACCGCCGCACTATAATTAAACCGTACGCATTCTAATAGAATTGAAGAAAACTAAACGTAAACCAATTCGGATTTTTAATCCAAAAGCTATTACTAATAAAGTAATAAAAATATTAAAAGATTAATATCCTCTAACGAATAAAATTATAAAATCTAATATACCAATTCCCTTATAGGAATTATATAAAATAAATTAACGTTTCGTATTAATTATTATTATAATAATTAAATACAATTCTAAATTAAATAAGAATTTAATTATAATATTCTACGAAAGAAGTATAATAATTAATAAATTAATAGAAGTTAATAAAGTCATCCCGCTTATAGGAGAAAGCGTTCAAACGAACGTTATAAGCCTAATAAAACTATTAGTAGATTAAACATTACTAATTAATTAAAAATTATTCAATACAAATATTTATTATCTAAATAAAAGGTTTAACGGATATATTAACTATTTTAAAAAAGATATAATAAAACCTATTCTTCTATATACTACGAAGAAGATTACTCTAAAATAATTACAAATTTACTTAACCTAATTATTACACCTATTTTAATTAGGTAATACAACGAGAATTTCGATCTTACCGACTTTATTCGTTTCCCTTTAATATAATAGGAGAAAAGTTAAATTATTATTTAATATTAGAATTAAAGTAAATATAATTACTTAGAAAATAACTATAGAATACAGATTAACTATCTTTAATACCTAAATATCCAATACCAATAGTAATAGAGGCCGAGAAGCTTTATTAATAAGATTTATATAAAAATCTAATTAGCCAATCAATTTAGAAATTGTTGGAGGTTAAATATCGACGAGTGGATACGGTACGAAGGTACGGTCGATATGGTTGAATAGAGCACTCAAAGTGGAGTAGAATGGTACGTAGTAGGTACGGAAGGGATGTATATTGGTAAAGATATCGAAGATTGAAAAGTCT